>JAQBSW010001048.1:0-80000 GCA_029291075.1 Eudiplozoon nipponicum | reverse complement strand
ATTGAGGATAGTAAGTCAAAACAGCGCCACACAGGCTTCACCTGAATGGCAGGCTAATCAAAGAAATCGTTTGGACAATAATTAATTATAGCGTGTAGTACAAAGCAGGAGAAGCGCGGTGGACAATTACCAAGATCATATCAAAGCGTACTCGTCATTTATTGAGCCTCATACAGGACAAATTCTGTACATTATTTGAAGAGTTCAAATAGAGCCGAAACCAGCCTACAGGATGAATTTCCTTTGCTACCTAACCTAATGACAGGTTAATTATCGATTTTTATGTAAAAATGAATGGAATTGTGCCGAATATCTTCAATTGTATATCATATTCCAGTTGTAATGGTGTTTGTACCCTAATGAGAGATGGCATTTAGCTAATTAAAACATCGGTTCCAAAACGGTACGACATAGGCTCCACCTGACGTAAAGGCTAACCAAAAATTATTTTAATACTTAACTGAAAAGCACGTGAATTTTGCGGCAGTATTGGTGCAAAAAAATTGAGACCCATACTAGGATGCGGATTTTCCCGTAGTTCAAGCCGCATCCGCGATAAATTCTGGACGGTAATTAATGGCGTGCTGGCATCCGTCGGTAAAGTCCATCCCCTCCTCAACGTGGTACGACGGTGTCAACCATGTCTCGATGGCCGATCGTACATGGGCTAACGGGGCTATGGCGGTGGTGTCACCAGGGCGTGGTGGATTTCCGACCGGCAATCGGATCTCCTATAAAATACCACATGAGCCCGACGACGGCACCATGACTCGGCGTGTGTTCCCCGCCACAAAAGGGTTCAACAGCCACAGGATTACATGGGCTCCTGGACAGTACCCCGTACTTCCGAATGGCGAATGAGCTCTCAACAGCCAACGGCAACCATGCAACTTACTGCTGCCTTGCAGACTGCGCTTGGATGTGCAAAGGCTAGAGGTGCGTCCTCGATCAAAAAGCCGAGTGGTGAGGGGACACCACTTGTACCAAATTCCCAAGAAACTCCATGAAATCAATGGAGCCGGCTTATCCTCCAAAAGGAGTCAGCCGCAGTATCCAGGATTGTCGTTCGTTTTGGATACCTTATGTCGACTCGGACCATGCACCTATCCGTTGTAGTTTTGTACTAAAGTTTTTCGAAAAAATAAATACAAACAAACCTCAAATTGATGTAATCCTACTCGAACAACCGTACTTCCGACAAAATATGAAGATTTTTATAAAATCAAAGCTAACAGGTCTTGATGGCGAAAATTCTAACCTACTTCGGACGAATATAGGTATCACTATGCGCAATGAAGTTGCTACCGCATGTGGCATGTTAGGCCAAGTAGAAATAAGCATTGGTCCTCCGTAAATTATATGGAGATTATCGAAACAAGGCACAAAATTCCACCTAGCTCGGCTAATAATAATACTCGTAGAAATGTAAGACGCCAAATAAAGTGCAGTCTAAAAGGTGATCTCGATTCCTTTTAGACCAGAAAGGGTTAGCAGATGGAAACATCGTTCGCATCAGATAAAAGCCGCTGTATGTTCTAAGTTTTCCGCGCGACAGGACCGAGAATATTTAAGGTTAGCAAAATTATACATCATAATAACAACCATCTAATAAGCGATGAAATAATTCGTCTTGATAGATGGGCTTAGCACTTCAAAGATCAATTTTCATCAGCACCTGCAGCAGTTCAGATTTCCGAAAGGATGTCTTTGTCAACAGCGTGGAATGCTAATCTCGAAGAAACATCTAAGTTAGAAATGTCGCATAGCTGCAGGCCCAGATGATAGGCTTCCGAGATTATTTAATGATGGTAGCGATATAATTTCTGGAGCGTTGACTAACCACTTTTGTACTAAATGGAATGAGAAGACCGTGCCGTTTGCTTGGAACTAGTCGACCATCATCCCTATCTTCGAAAAAGTCTATCGTTATTTGTGTTATAACCATCGTGTTATAAGCTTAACTCCATCCGTAACCAGCTTGTTTGCTTCGATTACCTTACACCGTCTTAGCGCTTCGCGTGAATCAAATACTATTGAAGAACAAGCCGGATTCCGGTCAGGACGAGGTTTTATAGATAATATTTTTACCTTAAGGCAAGTTCTTGAACAACGCCATTTTTTGTCGCCGTCCAAGGATAGCCGTCCTTCAGGACTTCAAGAGTGAAGTTAAATCGGTGGATTTAAATGTTCTCTTCAATATTCAGTAGAAAAGTGATGTGTCCTCCAAATTTTTAAATATTATTCGCGCTCTCCATACAAGCACTTCTGGTCGCATTCAGGTCTACAACGATTTTACTCACAACTTATCTACCAGCATTGGAGATTGTCAAGTCTATCCACTTTCGCTTTTATGTTTCATTTTATAATAGATGCTACTAAAGCAGCTGTCTACCACACGTTCAGGAGAGCATGTCTTGAAGTCCTCCCGAGCGGTTGATTAGTCGATCTTGACTATGCAGACGATATCTTACCTTCATTCGACAATCGAAATTCTGCTCAGGCCATCTTGAATAGATTAGCAGACGTTATTTCGTTTTTTGGTAAGAAATTCGCACCCTCTAAATGGCGGATACTTTCACAGGACAACCCATCACTCACGCCAACTTTGTGACCACAGAATGAATTTTCGGACATAGCTGAGAGATTTACATTCCTTGGCAGCAGTATATCCAACGAGATGATTATATTTCTGCAACCTTCGCCATTCATGTATAAACGAGAGTTTTTCATTCTGCCTTTAAGGTCGTGTTTACAATGCATCTGCACGTGCAGTTTTATTATACGGTAGCGAGACTTTACCTATTAGAGTTTATGATTTTACTCAGGTATTCGAATTTTGCTGTTTGAGAAGCATAGCAAATGTAGGTTTACGACACAGAATAATGAACACTGAAATCAAATTGCGTAAATTTGGGTCAGCCATAAAGTGTTCTGCGATAGAAAAACTAATGAAGGTCCATTAACTGCGTTGGCTTGGTCACCTTGTTCGTATAGTACCCACTAGTCTGTCAGATTTGGGTCCACGTGGGCATCATAGTTCTTGGTATAGTACCCCACATGTTACGGCATCGAGTCGAGCTCAGTGGCAATCTTGTTGTAGATTTCTAATGGAATAATTTTTGTAACATCTTCTTCTTATTTGGGCAGAGTTAGCTGCGAGGTTCGGTTGTGTTTATAACGTGATACAGTGAAAACCGCCGGAAAGCTGTATTGCCAATATTTCCTTGCCTAAATGCCTACCTGACTACATTGGTGTAGTGCAAATGTCTAATTTTCTTCACTTTGGTGTTTTATCTAGATAAAAATACTCATAGTAACTAGGCCTTCTCTCCCATAAACCTCAGTAAAATTTTTGTTCCTAAATTATTATTTTTGTCTTTATTAAAATATATTTTTTGTTATGAATGGCTTATGTATAGCTGAGCATGATGATTCTGAGGATGATGATGTAATTTAAGTGCACTTAATAAGGTCGAAACCTGTCTATTTATTTATTCGTCTATGCTACCTTGGGCAATGTTTATTTTATATCGATAAATATATATATAATTATAATTAAAAACACTTCATATATATATATATATATATATATATGTTGTGTGTGTGTGTGTGTGTGTGTGAGTATGTACACGTGTGCAATTGAGTGAATGCTTATTGATGTATGATTTCATTTAAAATTCTCTTCGTGCTTATTCTAGTAAAGCATGAAATCACTTATCTTAAGGTGGGCTATCAATGGGGAATTATTCAAAATTTGTTTTATTAATTTAAAAAAACGATTTAAGAAAACAATTTCGCACTTTTATATTTCCGCTCAATCGGGCTGTACCCTTGTGTGGCTTAACATGAGAAGAAGTAGCTACTTAATTTGAATGACTAGATACACTTGTAGAACTCACAGCATGTCTGAAAAGGAGTAGAAATTTTGCAACAAACGAAATTGTAGAAACTTAACTGTATATTTTTCAGTTGAAATAAATTTCACGTAAAAATTACTAAAGCCTAATCTGATTTTGAATAAAGCTGCATAAATTTAACAACTAAAATTATTTTTCTGGATTTCTGTTCCTTCACAGGTGAATTCCCACTTTTAAATAGTTTACCTCGGTTTTTTAGATTTTAAACTATTTGTGTTGATGCCTAATAGCAATTTTAATTGCATAGAAATTTGTAGATTTAAATAATGCATTAATTTTAATTTTAAATGCACACAAATAAACAATAGCCTGGCTGCTACAAATATAACGGTGAAAAGTTAATGTTTTACTTAAATTTGCACTAGACCCCGTCCTTCATTCGCAGAGATCTAAACCGTTATCAATGCCGCGTTTTGCGTACGCGGGTAATAGCTGTACACGGGCAGTTACACAAAGATCCGATTTGTCACTATTTCCAATTTTGTTTTGTCTTTGATCGGGTTGACTCATTTTTACTTCAATTGGAAATGCGGTTCTATCACATCTTTCCAATTGAAGTAAAAATGAGTCAACCCGATCAAAGACAAAACAAAATTGGAAATAGTGACAAATCGGATCTTTGTGTAACTGCCCGTGTACAGCTATTACCCGCGTACGCAAAACGCGGCATTGATAACCTGAATGCTTACACACCGCAAAATATTGAGTTCATAATCTAAACCGTTGTTTGACGAATACTTGGCATGCTCATCTCGATAGACCATACGATGAACGACATGTTTGATCGACGCTAAATCTTTTCGAGTATACTCAATTCTGTTTTCTGTGGACGTTAACTATATTGCCAGTCTTCACTGACAAAGCATGGCCAGAATACTTTTACACATTGCAAAGATATTCAATGCACTGGATCAATACAGAGTATACCGTTAATGCTTCCAAATTATTCAAATTATCAAGAAATATTAACGTCAACTTATGAAATCACCGTATGTGAATATAATACCACTTGTGACGCCTGAAAAGGCATCTTGAGTTGCGAAATTTGAAGCCAGTGCAGATTTGGCATTTCACGATTGAAATCATAAATGATCGTTCGCAATTCGTATGGAGCTTCCGTATGCAAAATTGTTTTGAAAGCTTTCAACTAACAAAACATCTTTTTATAAAAACGAACTTCAATTAAGACTTTGAAGTTTGCAGACAAAGTAAAAGGGGAAAACATCACGACAACAATTCGGTCTCACGTGAGGACTCATGAATATTGGAGAAAAAACAAGACCTTTATTTTATAACCTGATTCCTGATGAAATATTAATAATTTTTTTAAGAAAGACATATCTCAACCTTCTAAAAACGTGCAATTTACATTTGCATGGTTAAAATATCTACTGTTGAAAGATTTAGCTATGGAGAACAGCAATTTATTTAGGTCGGTTCACGCATAAATCCACCGAAATTAGCTAAACTTTAAACGTTCAACTTAAGCAAACTCGCATATCTTTATTGACTGTGACATTTTAACAAAATTATAATTAAAAATTAATTCCGAAAATCAAAATGATCATCTTGGTATATCGATTGATAACGTACATCAATTTCCTTCAACTTTGTTAAAACCGCTCTGTGTTTTTTAACAAAATTAAAAGTGATGGTTCAATGCCATTTTTTAATCTAAATAGGGTCGTCATCACGTTGCCTAAAGTTAGCAGGCCAATGAATGTCAATGATTAGAATATAATTCCGACGATCCTTTCGTCTTTTTAAGATTATTGAACGATTAGTCTACTTTTCCGAGCGACTTTTATACTAGTTAGTATTTGTTTACTACAATTAGACAATCAAGAAGTATTTTATAACGCTGGATGAGACAAACAATGATTACGATAATCGCCTTTTTTGATACTTGAAAAGCCTTTGACTCCCTACCTTATGATGTTATTATGAACGCGATCTTTAGATTTTTACCTGATTTTCGTTTTAACTAAAGCATTTTTGATTCCCGTTATTTTGTTCCACAAAAATATTTCGGCCGCTGTTACCCGTCACATTTTTCATTTTGTCCATCCTCATCAGTGTCAAAAAAGAAGCTAATGAAGCAAGCGCGATATTTCCACCGCCGTATCTTTTATACTTCAGACTGACCTTACACTAGATTGTTGCGTGTCACGTTTGTGTGCATTTTGTTCATCAAACTAAGTGAGACTAGAGTGCTTGAATAATAATTTACAATTTTATGCGTTGGTTTTTTACTCAACATATGAAATGACGTAACTGAGGTTGTCTCACATTTTCGGGTGGGAGGAGACCAACAAATCAGAAACATTCTTCATAACCACACGTGTGCACATGTTAAATTTCAATTCAGGCCTGTTTAATAATAGTTCTTGTCCTATCATTAAATAGGCATACGTCACGCATGTGCATGTGTATGTGCATACATAACTAAATATTATTAATACACATATGCGTACATCTAAATTAAACTGTTGTCAACAGACACTAAGTTACCCTTTGCACGCGTCAGACTAATTATTTATTTTTAACGTTTGAAATGCTTTATTACTAGAATGTGAGCAAAAACATAAAAATCCCATTCAATAAATTAGGAAGCTTGATTTAGATATGAAATATAATAATTGATGGTCAGAAAAGAAAACTTTAAAAAAATATTTAAAGTCAGAATAATCAGTTTAACGAAAGAAGATAGAAGCCCTTTAATAAGCGTTCAAATCACTAAGAGTTTTAAAATCAAATAAATAATTAGGGTGTTTAAATTTATAAAGACTATATTCTCAATAACTGATTAGCCATTAATTAAATAATAAGCCCAATAATAAGCCAGACTTAATCCGATGTTCTAAATCTTTTACTGGTGATAGCTGCAGATACTAATTCATGAAATCATCTTTTCCTTTCATTAACTAATGTTGTATTCCAAATCGACCCTAACGATATTTCAACAGCTGTTTCATGCATAACATTATCCCTAGAATTAATTTCGAAAGATTCTCTAATCAATCTCGTCACCCTATTACGATTGCATATTGCTACGCGTTTGCAAACATCTCAGTTAATATTGTGTCCGATCTCCACTACATGACTGGCCAGATCAGAATTAGCAACATGTTCATACCTACCTGCAGTTCTATGCTCACCTCTTCGAAACCTTGAGTGGACGCATGCTCTCACAAACATACATAAGACTACAATCATTTCATGAAATTGCATACACTCCTGATGATTCCAAGCGTCCAATTTTTTTCTTTTTGCTTAAGGAGTAAATCGCCTAATTTAATGGATTGTTTTAAAACGGTCCTTGTATTGTAATTTAAAGCTATTGATTTTACATTCCAAATTAATATAGAGTCCGATACTACCATGACGTTACGCTCTTCCTTCCCATCATTCGCTTTTATGTACCTCAGTTTAGGATTAAATTTTCTTCGGCATCCATCATTGTTGATTCTATATATGAAGAGGATAAACGTTATCCTTGAATATTTCGCGCAGTCTACCTAATTCTAACTTCAAATGGTTAAGATTTGTTAATCTAAGGCTTCTTTAAATTAATGACTTTACGATACCGATTTTCATTCGATACGGGTGACTAGAATTTCTTCCTAAAAACATCTCTTTCTAATTTTTGACCGTTTAAAATCAAATAAAAAAATGGTAATTCACCTGATGATTCCCTTATCAGATTAAAGTGAAGTTCGCTCCTTCGATTCGCTAAATTTAAGAAATTTACCATATCATTATCACCATGGTTACATATCATTAATATATTATCCAAGAACCGTTGGTCCAATTTTGGTTTCAGCGCAGTTTTATCTAAAAGCTTATTATCCAAATAATGCAGAAAGATATTTGCTATTGGGACCAAAAAAGGTTGTTCCGTTGGAATACCTCGAATTTGTTTATAAAATTATTTCCTAAATTTAAAATAAGAAGAGGACATACATATAAACATAAACTTCAGGGCGTGTTCAATCGTCATTTTACCTCCTTCTAATATTAATTGGCGATTAATTTGTAAACGTCAAAAATAATCCGGGGCTTCACATACCGTTATATTCGTGTACATGGATCCTATATCTAAGCTTAATATTTTATTACTTATATCTAGTATAATTTTTTCATATATTTTAACCAACAGATAGGAGTTTATCAATATATGGTCCAAGAAATATGAATATTTTCTTATTCTACGACACAGAAACTTACAAATGTTATATGTTGTGGAGTGTTGAACATTTAAAATAATTCTTAATGGATTAACATGCTTATACACTTTAAGAAAACCATACTCTCTGGGTACAGCTGTATCTCTTTGTATGAGAGTGTTACCATGCGTCGAATCTAATTCTTCATTAGCAATCATATTATTGATTAATAATTTTACTGGTCCTGCTAACTTATCTGTTGGGTCTTTTGTTGTTTTAGTGTAAACTTCCGCATTACTTAACTGAATTAACAGAATATTATTATAATCCGATTGACTCATTAAAAATGTAACTCCTACTTTGTCCGCTATTGGACAATATAGCATTATTTGATATTAATTCCTTTCTGAGACATGAATTTCATAGATTCGCTCAAGTTTATCCTCTCGGTTTTTAAAAAACTTTGATGGGACGTCGTATTCAAATTTTACGTTAATCTTATCAGAAAGAAGTTACACCGTTTTGACAGCATCTGTAATTGGAATAGCCACGTTTAAACCACGGTTAAGTAGTTCAACTTGATTCGTATTAATATTCAGTTTTTACAAATTTACTATCCGACTAGTTACGATTAAATTACTACTGTCTTGGGAAGGTCTATAAATGCTCTAATTAGCCAGTTTTATATCATATTTAATTCGGACAATTGTAATTTCTCTATTACGTGAATTATCCCTAAACTCCTCTATATGTTTAAAATCATCTGTGTGTAAAAGAGATTTTAAAATCGATCTTAACTTAGTCTCCATAATAAGTACAATTTTACGTTTATTTGAATGACGAAACAAAGTGTTTATAATATTTATACAAAGGCCATGCTTAAGAAACATACACTACGCATTCAACCAAAAATTTAACTTAAAACGAAAAAATTTAGGAATAACACCAATATATTTATTACCAAAATATATATCAAGTAGATACTGCTTGTTGCGGAGAACTAATATATATGCAAGTATGTATTAGGTGTTGCGCGCCTAGTAACAAATTATTTCAATTATGACCAGAAGGATAAACCAAAGACAGCATGAACGGAGAGTATAACCTCGTGCACATTCGTTTCGTTCTTGCTGGCGACTGATCGGTATAAGAATGTACCGTCCGATTTTCCCACATTCATCACCCAAATATATAAAAGGTAATGGGCGTAATACCGGCTCCTACTGATAAGACGCCAGTAAGCACGAAACAAATATACACAAGATTCTAATTTCCGTTCATGCAGACTTTTGTTTATCCTTCTGATCATAATTGAACTCATTTGTTTCTAGGTGCGCAGCACCTAATACATCATTGAATATATATTAGCTCTCCGCCACAAGCAATATCTAACTGTTATTTATTAAATTGAATGATGTCATGATTACCGCCAAATGTGATAACTGATATCGATCAAGGCCAGATTGTATGGATTTACTGGAGTAACAAGTGTTCAGAAATAGTTTTAATTCTCAATTCTGGTTAATAATAGCATACATTGAAATACATCGTTTTGGCAACATATACCGACTCGGCAACCATAGTGTTAGTACTATGTACCTCTTCGGTACTATAATGTTGTTATCGGGTACTGGAACAATAGACATAGTGTTTATATCCTTTATAGACACGGTATATATATTTTATATTACGAGTTAGCGTTAAAGTCGTATTGTCGAAGACTTGAGCTGATGTTAGTTTAATAATGCAGGTTTACACATTCGTCTAGGAGATTGTACCGTCCTATTTTCCCATATTCCTCGACTAAATATATAGTTGGTAGAGGGCGTAAAACCGATTTCTACTGATGACTCACCAGTAACGACAAAACGAATGCGCACGGGATTATACTTTCCGTTCTTGTAGTCTTTGTTTTATCATTATGGTCATATTTGAACCAATTTTTACTAAGTGCACAGCTCTTAATACATAATTTCAATGATTTAAATATGTTTTAAAAGGAAATATTTGAAACTAGCCTTCCGAGTGTCTTCGTTAGAAGACTAAATCTATTATAAAATTTGACCACGGTGTTGCTGTAATTCCATGTCAAAAGTTGATTAAAAGAGTCAGAAAATTCAGAAACTTGACCTTTATCTTTAGATTAATTAGTTATTACTCGTAAAACAGAGGCATTAACATTCAAGTAAATAATGCGCAACGCAGATAACTAAATGTTAAAACTCGACTTTCACAAAGGTAAAGCTCGAGCACAGTTCCATTTAAAAGACTATGGTCCTTAATGGTCGATTATGCAAATTTGCTGATGACCTACATATCATTTCCCAGTTGATCCAAAAAATATCGATTTCTCTGAGATTAACATAACGTTAGATATATACAATCTTAGTACGTACTTAATAAAATTGGGACTGAGGATTAAAGTTATACAAGCGTTAAAAATCAGTAATAGAACTGATTTTATCAATGATTATTTTCCTGATGCTGTTGATATTAATTCTTTTTGAGGTCAAACTTTAGCAAGAAACCAAGGATTTAAGCGCAACTATTCAACGTACAGCTTCTGCCGGGAGACGTATTGAATGAATTTTTTATGTGCTAAAAATCAATAGACGTTAATAAAGGGAATTTGTTTTCGAATGATCGATAAATAAGGTGCACAAACGAAAGCTGTGAAACATATTAGTCCTGCCTCCTGTTTCATGTGTGCTAGTAGACTACAGTTCCTGTCAATGAAAACCTTATGATCTTGGAGATTGTGATACTGTATAAAAATATTCCCCTTGAATCCGTGGACGGGTGTCTATACGTTACCAATGAAAATAAATCATGAGGCAAGAACTAGGTGTGAACATTCGGTGATCATTCCACATTTGGTAGTAAAGCTTGCGAGAATACGTTTTTCTTTTCATAAAATTTACATAATAAAGACCTCCTACCAGGATTTATATTATTAAACGAACATTGGTTGCGCGGACGGTGAAAAAAATTAGTTTTAGACAAGCTTGCGATCTTGATATAAACACCTGATCCATTATGTGCATAAATTTGTCAGTATAAACTACACCTACTAGGATGTTGTTAAAATAGCTATGTACTGAAATTGGTAAAACATTTGACTCGCATGATCTTCTGAGTTTTGATTTTAATAATACATTTTCGTAGTTAGATAACGGATCAGGAAACAAGTGACATGTGTTTTGGAGTGACTAATAGTAATTGTTTTATTCCATTGAACCAAATATACACTGTATCAGTAATTTAGCTCCCTTTTTAATAAACTGTAACTAGTCACTGCTCTCCCTACTCCTTTTAATTCTGCTCTTGAGTAATACCTTGGTCATTCCAATTACATAACCAGATCGACCTCGTTGCAAAATGTATTATTAAAAACAAACAATTAACGTGGATTTGACCGCATTTTTCTTGTGCGGGACAATAGATAGCACTCTTAGGTCGGTAAAATCTTGAATTTTTATCTTTTTCAGTTGCTCTGCTTATTGGCATCGATTGATGGGTTCTCACTTGTCCCTTCATTTTTGAGCCTTTTATCAGCTGATTGACTGAAAATGACGTTTGATCAAGATTTTCCATTGTCCTTTGTCCGATATTTCGAGACTTAATTTCCAGTCCCATCTTCAGGGTTGACACAATACGCACAGGAGTAAAACACAACTTGTGACAAATGTGGTATCCTCATTCAAGACAGATATATTTATATATATTTTAATACTAAAAGTATTTTTAATTGTCTTCCTAACATCCGGTCTTCATATCTAGTCTCTAATACTCAAATGTATACAAAAACTTATCCCTGTCCCCCTCTGCGCAGACAACTACCTATAAACATGTGTATTTTACTAAAGTGACATTTATTGAATAACTATAAGCACACTTAATGTATTGACATACACGCCTATCACTGATATCTATATTTTAATTGCTGTTCCGGACGCATAGAAGGATCAACAAATTTTGATTTCAATATTACAGTAATCCTCACATGCCCCCCAGTTCACCTAATTCCATCCTGCTTGCAATCGGTTATAGACAGAGAGATTAAAAAACCAGCTTTCAGACAATCAGCTAATTGAAGGCTTAAAGGAGAAGGGACAAGTGAGAACCCATCAACTGAGGCCAAAAATTACATCATCTGAAAAGATAAAAGGTTCAAGATTTTGCCGACCTATGAGTGCTAACAATTGTCCCGCACAAGAAAAATGCGGTCAAATCCAAATCCGAGATTAAAAAACTGTTGAAAGTCTATAGAGTATTATTCTATCGTTTTGACAAGATCGAATACGGAGTTTACACTAACGAAATCGTTTCTCAGCCCAATTACACATTAATACTCATAACCTATATAAATTAGTTTCTCCATTAAAATATCTGTGTCGGATATACCTATATAATAAATTTTATATTTATTTACTTATATATATATATAAACTCACTTCTTATAAAAAAACATCCATATAATACCATAGGCTATATATTATGTATATATAGATAAGCATATAAGCAACCATGTGGGTTCTTCCCACATCTTTTATAAATATCTATATATCCATCATATATATATATATATATCTATACCTACGTGTATACACTATATATATACGAATATATATATATAAATTAGCAATCTTTTATATTTAAATTTTATTTTTACTTATTTATATTTATATATACACACACCCACATCTTATAAAATATCCATTTATACATACGTCCACACGCTATCTATGTATATATAGATAAGCATATAAGCAACCATGTGGGTTCTTCCCACATCTTTTATAAATATCTATATATTCATGATATATATATATATATATGTATATATATATACGTGTATATACCATATATATAATATGAATCTCATACAAGCAACACTGTGAGTCCCGCAACGGATAAATTATATCAGTTAAAATGCTTTTGATAATATTTATATATCACCTTTTATTGTCTATCTATATACCTATATATAAATATATATGTGTGTGTAGTTATATGTATCTATAAGCAATTTAAATGGGTTCTTTGAAATTCAACCACTTATAATTTCTCCCTGAGTGTATAGTATATATACCAATTTTACTCATAATTTATATGTATATATAAATATTAAACCATATATATCTACCCACCTACACCATATATATATATATATATACATATATATATATATATATATATATATATATACATACTGCCTATCTCAATTCACATAAGCAACCATGTGAGCTCTTCTCACCTTATATATAAAATCTAAATATTCTTCTACATATATATTGTGAATATCTAAATAAGCATTTAAGCAACCATGTGAGTTCACCCCACATCTTATATGAATATTTAGAATCATCCATATATATGTCTGCGAAATATATATATATATATATATATATACATATATTTGTTAAATATGTTTAGATAAACATATAAGCAACAACGTGTAATTGGGCTGAGAAACGATTTCGTTAGTGTAAACTCCGTATTCGATCTTGTCAAAAAGATAGAATAATGCTCTATAGACTTTCAACAGTTTTTTAATCTCTCTGTCTATAACCGATTGCAAGCAGGATGGAATTAGGTGAACTGGGGGGCATGTGAGGATTACTGTAATATTGAAATCAAAATTTGTTGATCTTCTATGCGTCCGGAACAGCAATTAAAATATAGATATCAGTGATAGGCGTGTATGTCAATACATTAAGTGTGCTTATAGTTATTCAATAAATGTCACTTTAGTAAAATACACATGTTTATAGGTAGTTGTGTGCGCAGAGGGGGACAGGGATAAGTTTTTGTATACATTTGAGTATTAGAGACTAGATATGAAGACCGGATGTTAGGAAGACAATTAAAAATACTTTTAGTATTAAAATATATATAAATATATCTGTCTTGAATGAGGATACCACATTTGTCACAAGTTGTGTTTTACTCCTGTGCGTATTGTGTCAACCCTGAAGATGGGACTGGAAATTAAGTCTCGAAATATCGGACAAAGGACAATGAAAAATTCTTTAAATCAAGTTTGCGAGCTTGAAGTAAACACCAATCCCATTGTATTTAACCAGTCGTCGAACAACATAACAAAACTACCGCCAGCCGCAACGCACTGACGCGTTTCGACCTTCCATGATCATCATCAGAGTACGACGGCAAACTGACTATCGAGGATCAAACCGCATTGAATATATATGGAAATCAAATTTAGATATGCGGCTCTCACCTCTAGCAGTCTCGCATACATTGAACTTGACTGGAAATGTCGGCTGCACAATTTCTATGCAGTCACGAACATTAACTGTTTGTAGCTTTCGCCACATATAGATATATAGGCAATACAATTTAACAATAATTGTTTGCGCGGGTGGTGGTAACAATTCTTTAAATCAAGTTTGCGAGCTTGAAGTAAACACCAATCTCATTGTATTTAACCAGTCGTCGAACAACATAACAAAACTACCGCCAGCCGCAACGCACTGACGCGTTTCGACCTTCCATGATCATCATCAGAGTACGACGGCAAACTGACTATCGAGGATCAAACCGCATTGACTTTAGTAAAATAAACATGTTTATAGGTAGTTGTCTGCGCAGAGAGGGACAGGGATAAGTTTTTGTATACATTTGAGTATTAGAGACTAGATATGAAGACCGGATGTTAGGAAGACAATTAAAAATACTTTTAGTATTAAAATATATATAAATATATCTGTCTTGAATGAGGATACCACATTTGTCACAAGTTGTGTTTTACTCCTGTGCGTATTGTGTCAACCCTGAAGATGGGACTGGAAATTAAGTCTCGAAATATCGGACAAAGGACAATGGAAAATCTTGATCAAACGTCATTTTCAGTCAATCAGCTGATAAAAGGCTCAAAAATGAAGGGACAAGTGAGAACCCATCAATCGATGTGAATAAGCAGAGCAACTGAAAAAGATAAAAATTCAAGATTTTAACGACCTAAGAGTGCTATCTATTGTCCCGCACAAGAAAAATGCGGTCAAATCCACAATAAGAAGGACAGCACTGAGCAAAATAAATCTTCAACAAACAATTAACGTATAAATGGGTAGAAAGATTCAAAAATTCCTATTTAAATGAAACCGATAATTGGAATTCAAATTTCTTCTGTATCTAATTACCAATAGGAATGAATCATTATTCAGATTTTAGCGCATATATTTATCCTATATAAAGACTTCGCTGAGGTATATACGTTCATCTGTGCATTATAATTATTTAACCATATGGGTTTGAATCCAAATAAATAATTCTAATTCTTATTTTCATTATTCTGCTTTAGAATTGTGCTTTGATATTTCCATCTGTCGGGCCAGACGGCCTTCGGAGAAAAACTAATTGTGATCGCTAGTTATTATTTAAAGGCAATTTAATAAAGCTCTCATATTTTCGCTTGATTCTAATAAATGTATCATAATTTGATCTTGCGCACGCAATAATGATGCTGCAGTGTGTTCAATTGTGCTAAAAAAACTAATAAAAAAATAATTTTTATTTATTTATACGTGAAAAATTATCCTGATTTCATGTTTTACTGTACATCTGTATGTGATGTGTTGCCTTTCTCTTATTGTGAATTTTCTGATATTTTAATCTCCTTGATAGAACTTATGTGGTTTGAATTCGAATAAATGAATAAATTGGAAATTCTAAATCCGAACATTTTATTTATACTCAATGTTGATAAGAACAATACTCTTTCTTTTTCTGATATCTGACGCACTGAAGAAGAAAATAGATACCTAACAATGCGGTTTGTCTTTATCTCAAGCTCGCAAACTTGACTTGAAGGAAGTCCGGATTCATTGAACTAAGCAATCTGAACAGCTGCAATGTTCGCACAATCTACAAAAGAATCTTAACAAAAAGCATAGCAATCCCAGTCAGAATGACAAGATCAATATTAGTTTTAATTACCCGTGGAAATGTTTTCTAACGCAAGTTTACCTGTATCGATATAGGAAGCCGAAACTGGACGAAGCTGGATTCGTTTCACAAAAAAGCCCAACTTAAATGATTTTTTTAAACGTACCAATTAGACGCGGCCTATAAAATATCTTCAATGCTACATCGATTAAATCAAGTCAAAATTGTTAAATGATGTCAGTGCAAAGATCCACAAAATCTTGAACACGCAGAGAATAATGAAGATGGATAGTCCAGATCTAATTCAAACTATCGATAGATATTGATATAAAAACCTGATCCTTTATGCACATACATTTGTCTGTATTAACGAGGTATTGTATATAGTTAAAAAATCAATTCATCCGTTAGACCGGTTTCGATCTAATTGGGAGCTCATCACGTACTATCCTGAATTTGCCGCGAACAGAGCTGAAATCTGGGCACGTCTGCCTTATTTGTCGCGGCAAATTCTGGACAATATCTCATGAGTTCTCAGTAAGGACTAAATCAGTCTACTGAATGAATTTCCTTTCCTGCACAATAAAACTCTTGATTTATACTGACATATGTATGTACTTAATGAGACAGGTGATTAAATCAAGCTCGTACCCTTGATAGTTGCAATTATTATCACCGCCCGCGCAACCAATGTTTGTTTAATAGACATCAATAATATTCCTGTATCCAGCCTAACGTGACCATTCGTTAGACCAGAAAAATCGCCATTCAACTGCACAGTCAACAAAACTTAAGTTAAATAAGATACACAAAGCAAATCATCGTTATCTTTATCAACAGCCAAACTGCAAAATTAGAGAAGCGATTAGTTATACAACCTACACACACTTTAATGTCAACAAGAGGACGCGTCAGTACAACTCGTGATCATTACACCATTGTGGTAGTCAGACAGTAAGAATTTAGTTTCACATTCAAAGATAAATAGATAAATGACCAAATATCAGGCATTGCTAAATTATGCAATGATAATCGTCTCCAATAATATACAGCCACACGCACTGACTCAATATAACGCATTCACAAAGGTATTGCACGAGAACGACGCCTGAAAGATAAATAAAAACCATACACAACACCAGACGCACTCCCTCCTTAGGCAAATAAAATCTCATAACGTTTTGAAATAAATAGGTTAACTTGGTTTGGCCATATTTGCTAAATAAATCGGCCTAGACTTCCACCACATAATTACTATCAATGATTCCAATAATTTGTGTGTAATATAGTTAGTTGTAACAAACAGAAAATTAAACTAATCTGTTTTGTATGTTAGAATTAATATTAGTTTCCCTATTAGGCTTGGCGTTATCAGCAATAAATTATTTCATGTAAGACTGTTTACTTTTAACAAAAATTTCAACAATAGAGTAATGCAACAGAAAATTAAGCCACATAAATTAGCCCAGTTTTAGCGACAGCAAAGTTGACACCATTTTCGGAACACCAACGTAATCAAGTGCGACCTGCCCTACTCATATTCTGTGGAATTCGCCACAAAGCACGATACTTCTTAATGCCAATCATACCTTTACGTATTGCATGGTGTCAAGGATAGGTCATCGCACCAAATGAAAAAAAACATAACCAACTTAAAATATCGCATTCAAGTATAAATATAGTGCCGAATTCAGATTATATCATCAACTGTCTCACGACGTCCTCCTGTTAAATGGTGAATATGCGCAAACTCGGTTCATTGCCACCTTCTATTATCAAATGGACAATGACACAAATCACGTTTACGAGATTATGCTAGTTCATTTTATCAAGTCGCAAAACATAACAAGACCACCGGAGTTCTCACGGGTTCACGCATACCGAACCTCCGTTGTTGTTAGCTGTTTCCGACGACAAACTGTGAACTGCAATCTGTGTATGAAGTAAGGGAGATCATAAATGCAGTCCTCACAGCTATTTGTCACGCAAACATTGTGCTGAATTAGAAATTAGGATGGACAAATTCTAAGTTTTTATGAACAATATGTGGCCAGATTTCGTTTATCTGAAATATTTAATTTAATTGAACCGTCTTTGATGACAATGGCAAAATCGTGCGAGTTCGGATCGCACCGCTATATATGACAGTTATAAAAGATTAATTTGTGTATGTCTGAATTCCGCAAACTTGAAGTAAACAATTTTCCTATCACCTGAAACATTAATGAATACTAGAATAAAATCGACAACATATTTAAACTTTTCACATCGCCAAATAATTATATATATTTTTAGTTTATTATTCCAAATATGCGTGTTTTTCACAATCCGATTCAGAAACCTATTATTTTATAGTTCTTAGAATCTTTAATTTTGATAGTGGACTTCAAATCGTATAATTTTGAGCGGTTATGCATTTATTCGTTTAACTGAATGCCTTTATATATTGCAAATTTTTTTCTCTCCGGAAATTAATTTCCACCATTTTATTTTTTCGATAAAACAGTATTTTTAAGGTCAATAATTAGTTTTATTTACTCACAAGTATGTAGGCCCAAATTGCTTGCAATATTCAGGTAAGCACGCAATAGATAAAACCTGTGTAGCGCAACAAACGATAAAGTATATTCATTATTATATCTATTTTCTTACAAGAGAGCTTACTATTGTAAATATATATATATATATATATATATATATATATATATATATATATATATATATATGTATATATATCTTATTAGGAAGAAGCACCAAATCTAAGGCATCAGTTTACAATACTACGAGAAAGACCTTTACACGCAAACAGACACGCACACAGACACATATGCATATACACTTACTAATCAGTCAAAACAATAAATAGAAGTAAAACCGAGTCAGACACCAGCATAATAAATTGAAAACCCAGGATGAATATAAATTAAAGATTGTAAAGTGATGTTTTGAGGCCTCAAAATAAATGGTTATTATTAACTTTGTTGTTCATGTATTATCTCCCAAAAATAAGAAATATACCGTGTAATATTCAAAGTCAATTTACATTACATATTTAAGTGAAATATTGTGACAGAGTTTCCATATGTATATGTTACCATTACAATTAAACATAGAATATGATAGCAAATGCAAATCATCAAAAAAATTTCTTCCATTTTTATTAAGCCCTCAGCAATTCCCTGCCATTATTAGTGCAAGCGGTGCTCGCCGTCTAATATATCATCCACCTGTTGCTGACACAATAGTCATAGTGTTGGTACCCTTTACAGACTCGGTATATATATTATATATAGTGAGTTAGCGTTGAAGACTTTATATGAAGTTAGCTTCACTACTGCAGGTTTACAAATTCGTATAGGAGATCGTACTGTCCAATCGTCCCAAATGCCTCGTACAAATATATTGTGGTTAAAGGGCGTAATACCGGCTCCTACTGATGAGTCGCAAGTATGGACGAAACGAATGTGCACGAGATTATAATTTGCGTTCATGCTGTCTTTGGTTTATCCTTCTGGTCTTATTAGATTTAATTCGTTACTAGGTGCGCAAAACATAATACACAATCACAATACATTATTTTACTGTCCGAAAATAAGAAGGAGCAATGCGTATAATCAGCATGCACAATTAACTGCATTTGTAACATTATCAATGAAAAAGACAGGACCAAAAATAAGATGGGTAACAGAATAGGCAAGATAATGATTTTCCGCAATGAAGAGAAAATCATCGGGTTTGGCAAGAACACAGGCTGTAAACAAAGATTGGTTGCGCGGATGGTGATAGTATTTACTATAATCAAGATTGTGAACTTGATATAAACACCTTACCCATTAAGTACTTTCATATGTCAGTATAAACTAAGAATTGTATGGTGTAGAAAAGGAAATTCATCCAGTATACCGGTTTGGTTCTTATTGAGAACTTATCACGTACTGGCCAGAATTTGCTGCGGACAGCACTCGAACCTGGGCACGTCTGCTTCGAAATCTGGTGCTCTAAACACTGAGCCATCCTGTCGCACACTTCTCAAAATTATTAGTCATAAACTTACTAATGTAACTCGGTTACTTTTTTCCCTTTTAGATGGAGCACATATGGCATCAATATGACTGTGTACTGTGTGGCAGGATGTCTCTGTGGTTAGAGCACCAGATTCAGAAACAGACGTGCCCAGGTTCGTGCCCTATCTGCAGACAATTTTGCCCAGTACATGATGAGTTCCCAATCAGGACGAAACCGATCTACTGGATGAATTGCCTTTGCGACACCATGCAATTTTTAGTTTATACCGACATAAGTAAGTACTAAATGGGTAAGGTGTTTATATGAAGTTCGCAACCTTTATTATTGTAAACACAGGCTGTATGATTATCACTAAATAAGCAGACTTGGATAAAGCTCAGCCTTTATTCTCTTTTCTGAACTTTTGGGTAAAACTTAATTACAAATATTATGCGGTTATTGATTTATTTGAAATGTATACCTATTAAAATTCAGCTTTTTATCTTATTTTCGCGTAGCTCTGTTAGGCACCTTACTTTGCTTCTCTTTATTCTCAATTAATAGATAAGCATGACCAGCACACTAATGGCAAGAAAGTAAATGAAAAGGCATCTCTGAATCAAGTTTGCAAGCTAGGGGAAAACAGCAATCCCATTTTATTTAACTATACGTTGAACAGCATAGAACAAATACCGTCAGTAAGTGTGATTGAAGGTAGTTTTGCTGTTATATGTCGACCGGTTTAATACAATGGAATTGTTCTCTTCTTCAAGTTCGCAGACTTGATTTAAAGAATTGTTACCACCACCCGCGCAAATAATTATTGTTTAGTTGTTTAGTCTATATATGTGGGTGGCGAAAGTTACAAACGGCTAATTTACCTGACCGCACAAAAATTGTGCAGCCAAAATTTCCAGTCAAGTTCAATGTATGCGAGACTGCTAGATGTGAGAACCACATATCTAACTTTGATTTCCAAATATATTCAATGCGATTTGATCCTCGTTAGTCAGTTTACCGTCGTACTATGATGATGATCATGGAAGGTCGAAACGCGTCAGTGCGTTGCGACTGGCGGTAGTTTTGCTATGTTGTTTGACGACTGGTAAATAACAATTGGATTGGTGTTTACTCCAAGCTCGCAAACTTGATTTAAAGAATTTTTACCACCACCCGCGTAATCAATTATTTTTTAATTGTATTGCCTATATATGTATATGTGGCGAAAGCTGCAAACAGTTAATGTTCGTGACTGCATAGAATTGTGCAGCCGACATTTCCAGTTAAGTTCAATGTATGCGAGACTGCTAGAGGTGAGAACCACATATCTAACTTTGATTTCCATATATATTCAATGCGGTTTGATCCTCGCTAGTCAGTTTGCCGTCATACTCTGATGATGATCAGGGTAGGTCGAAACGTATCAGTGCGTTGCGACTGGCGGTAGTTTTGTTAAGTTGTTCGACGACTGGTTAAATGCAATTGTTACCACCACCCGCGCCATCAATAATTGGTTAATATAGAGATTTGTCTTATTAAAATACGACTCCGCTTTAGTCTAAATCGAGTATTATCCCAAGTTTTTCCGATCCGTTTTTATACGAATAGGCCATGAAGAAATATTCCTGAGAGTTATATGGCAATAAATTTTATCAATCTGCATGCGCATGATTATATATTTGTGTAAACACTCAAATTAACAAATATCTCTACGTGAGTTTGACACGTGTAAAAAATTCTAATACCATGCTCTGTTGTAATTAATAAATGTGTGTGCTAGCATAAAATCAATCTGTTAGAGGCTGGAATAAATTTTGCCCGGGAGATGAACAAGAAAATATTTGCTGGAAATCATGAAAAAAATTTTCGGCAGTTTTTGTCACTTGACAGTCTTGAGAAATAGAAAAGGGAAATATGTAATTGTACGCTTGCTAGCCATGAAGAATGTATCATTGGAATTCATTTCAGGATAGAACCAGTCCGCGGAGCATAGGTAGAAAAAATAATCAATACAAGTATTAAATCATGTTCTTTTAACTAAATTAAGATTTGATCATACGTTTCATAGTATAATTTATCAGTGTAAAATTGAGTTAGATATAACGATTTAAATATAATAAACAAAAAGAAACCTATTCTAAACCACTATTAATTTTAAGTTTTAAATGAATTTAGCAAATCTTAAGCAGCGTGAAATAACACATTTTTCGAAATGTAACGGAAAGTCTAAAAATACATACTACGCAACAAGAGCGAATCACACCTTACATTTTACCACGAGCACTAAAATTTCAACACTTTTTGACGTTTAGATCAGCTTCTTTCCATTTTGTAAAAATTGTACATGAGCATTAACTTTTCATTTTTTGTACATTTCATTTATTGTACAGATATAGACATATATAAATATATTTATGCTTTTATTTATTTATAAAATGGATAATAAAAAATAATATTATAAATGAAATTCAATAACATCTACCACTGAAGTATATTCAAATTTCCTAGCCTAACAAGAAAGGTAAGCCAACTATAAGCATATTTTTGAAACAGCACTCGATGCTGAATTTGAGAAATTTTGCGAGCTATATAATGCAATTACGAGAAAATGTCATTAAAGTTAAAAATCCATTATACGGAATAACAAGCAGCTGATTCGAAAATATTAAGCTTCCACGATAAAATTCCTATTACACCAGCAAATAATCTCAAATGAAAGCAAGAATAATATAGCATCCAGCCAAACACGACCCAACGTAGGATCAGCATCAAAAATCACTCAGCTGTTAGACACAGTTTTTTGCTAACTTGAATTAACCTTCTGGTCATATTTGAACAACTTTGCTAATAGGTGCGCAACATCTAATACATAATTGCGTATTATATATATATATATATATATATATATATATATATCTTATTATGAAGAAAAAATACATTAATAACAAAGTGAATAATGATCTTTTATTTAGAGACTACTAAGCATCACTTTACAATATTTCATTTATATACATCCTGAATATTTAATTGATTATGCGGATAGCAACTAGTCTCACGTGGTCTACTTCTATTTATTGTTTGAGCTGATTAGTATTTGAATATGCGTTTGTGTATGTACGTGTGTCTGTTTGCGTGTTGTGGTATTTCAGGTTCTATCGCAAAGTGATGCCTTCGATTTGGTCATTCTAGTATTGACGGATTGAGAGTTAACCAACCATTCGCATTTTAACTGTAATCAAGGCTGTATTCTTGATATAAACACCTGACTCATTAAGTACATACATTTGTCAGTATAAAATAAGCATTGTATAGTGTAGAAAAGGCAATTCATGCAGTAGACCGGTTTCGTCCTTATTGGGAGCTCAACAGGTACCGGCTATAATTTTACGATTATGGGCCTCAAACCTGGGAACGTCTGCTTCGGAATCAGTTGCTATAATACCTGAGCCACTCTGACGCATACTACAAACAGCTTTTGGTCATTTAATAATTGATGGTTTTTGGTTATTACGTGATGAGTTCCCAATTTACCGGGACAAATGCTTACACGAAGATAGCATACTTGATTAAATTATTGTTATCACCGTCCGCGCAACCATTATTTGTTTAATTACATAAATGTTCAATTCAATGCCAATCCCATGTTGGCTTGTGTCCGTTCAAATATGAAAGATTGGGGATGGTTAGTTGTATCTTTAGGTATACAGTGATTTCATATGAGCTCCACCTAACAGAAGCGCTAATCAAGAAACTTCAGTTATTATACAATATAAAAATGTGTTTAGTGTGTGCCAGGGTGGCTTAGTGGTCAATTTAAATATTTCTAAACATTCCTGCCCAGGTTCAAGCACTGTGCGCAACATATTCTGAAAAGTACGTGATGAGTTCTCAATAAGGAAGAAACCGGACTACAGGATGAATTTCCTTTTGTACATTCTAAAATGCATAGTTTATACTGTCAAATATATGTGTTTAGTAGAACAGTTGTTTAAATCAAAATCACCACTTTGAAGTAGATAATCGTTATCGCAGCCCGCGCAACTACTGTTCGTTTAATTATACAAATGTGCATATAATTAAAATCCCGCTATTAGACTTCAAATATATATATATATAATCCTTTGCCTTTGGAATTGACATTATTGACATTGTGTTTATTAAAAAAATCTAAACAGCACGAATTGCAACACTTCACCTATGGTTATTCGTCTGCTTAAGTGAATGAGATTTTCTACAACACATGCACGTATTGCAAATTGTCAAGTTTTATAAGGTACTTTTGAATGATCTAGAAAAATTTACTTCAAATATATGGCAAATTAATCTCGTTAAATCCATATTAAAATTGTTAAATAGTATTGCCTATATATGAATATTTGGCAAAAGCTACAAACAGTTAATGTTCGTGATTGCATAGAAATTGTGCAGCCGACATTTCCAGTCACGTACAATGTATGTAAGGCCAGAGGTCAGAGCCGCATATCTAATTTTGCTTTCAATAAATATGCATTGCGGTTTGATCCTCGCTAGTCAGTTTGCCGTCGTACTCGGATGATGATCTTGGAAGGTCGAAACGCGTCAGTGCGTGCGACTGGCGGTAGTTTTGTTATGTCGTTCGACGATTGGTTAAATACAATAGGATTGGTGTTTACTTCAAGCTCGCAAACTTGATTTAAAGAATTGTTACCACCACCCGCGCAATCAATTATTGTTAAAACAGCTACATTCTTTCAGTTATGGATGATATTGTTCTCATTTGATTAAATGAATGATAATTAGTTTGATTTAAATATTTTGTATTTCTGTATTTTCTGTAGTCATGCAATTGCTTCGAGATAATTGCGCGTGGGTTTATGAGTGCATATATCTGTATATGCGCGTGTAGTGTTCATTCTTACTGCATAAAGAAGTGATTTGAGATTTGGTCATTCTTGCAATCATGGCTTTATTTTACCAGACATATATATATATATATATATATATATATATATATATATATATGAACTTAGCAAGTGCGGCAGGATGGCGCAGTGGTTCGAGCACCAGATTCCGAAGCAAACGTGCTCAGGTTCGTATCCTGTCCGCGGCAAATTCTGGCCAGTACTTGATGAGTTCCCAATAAGGACGAAACCGGTCTACTGGATGAATTGCCTTTTCTACACTATACAATTCTCAGTTTATACTGACATATGTAAGTAATTAATGGGTCAGGTGTTTATATCAAGATCGCAACCACCCGCGCAAACAATGTTCGTTTAATTTTAGCAAACTACATCTTTTATAAACTAATCTGTTACACAACCTTGTCGCTTAAATGAATCAATTTTTGCGAACAAGAGAAAGACTAGAATAGAAATAATTTAAATATATGTAGTCTAAATTGATCTTCTATTTTTCGTGGCATAGAATGACATAAAAGCGAATGTATATGCAAAACTTTGGAACGATGTTATTTAAAAAAATAAAAGGGCCAGGCTAAACTTTTAAAAAATGTCTTTGAAGATACGCTCGAGGTCATTTTTATGTATTCCTTTGTCTATAAATCGCACAATATTGAAATAAATAAATATATCAGTAACGTAAAAATTATATTTGACTCGATAACGAAACGCGCGTGCCAAACTAATTTAAAGCGGAATTTCATAACCAAAACATATTATGCGTGGTTGCTTAACATCAAAACCAAGAGAAGTATACACGTATATGTTGTCAGTATAAATTAAACATTACATAAGGTAGGAAGGCAATTTATAAAGTAGACCGTCTTTGTCTTTATTGGAAACTCCTAAATTCGTGATTCGCACGTAGCAGGACGAAACCGGTGTACTGGATGAATTCCCTTTTCTACACTATACAATTCTTAGTTTATACTTGTATATGTAAATATTTAATGGGTCAGGTGATTATATCAAGAACGCCACCCTAATTATAATATTTGTTATCATCGCCCGCGCAACCAATATTCGCTTAATTATATAAATGTTAATTTCAACACCAATTCCCCATGTATTTTAGTGTCTGGTCATTAATGACAGATTTTGAATGGTTAGTTGGAACTTTGGATCTAAATGGATGCCATATGAGCTCCACCCAAAGCAAAAATAGACGTTCCAAGTTACATTAGTTAGTATATAACTGAGAATTGTGCGCAGTGTAGTGTGCGGCAGGGTGGCTCAATGGTTAGAGCACCAGATTCCGAAGTAGACATGCCCAGGTTCGAGACCTGCCCTCGTCAATTTCTGGCCAGTACATGATGAGTTCCCAATAAAGACGAAACCGGTCTATTGGATAAATTGCCTTTTCTGTACCATTCATTTCTTGGTTTATACTGGCATATGTAAAGGATTAATGGGTTAGGTGCTTGTATCAAGATTGCAAACATGATTATAATAATTGTTATCAACGCCCGCGCAACCAGAATTTTTTTAATGGAGACAACAACGAGCTCCAATTCGATCTACTTGATGAATCCCCTTTTCTACTTTAGGCGTTGTTTTGTTTATACTGAAAAATGTACAATCAAAGTACTTCCAAAAATTTTCAATATATATATATATATATATATATATATATATATATATATATATATATATATATATATATATATATTTGTTAAATTTATGTTAACTGGGCAGGCTTTACGTTATCCAGATCATAACAAACAGAAACAGTTGTATATTGAATTGATACATAAATCATGTTTTCAAGCATTATTTTATTGAAATGCAGGCATAACATCACAGTAAGAAGGCAATTTTTTCTTTGTCGGAACTCAACTCGACTGCAATATCTTGAACTAGTTCAGTCAACTTTTGCAGAGCAACAAACCGGAAATGAGAAGCCAGTTTACTAATGCACACACACATGTACACGTGCACACACACACACACACACACACACACTTATTTTTGTTTATTTAATCGTGGATTAATTATGTTACATAAAACTGTATCAGCTGAGCGTAATTTATTTTAGTTTTGCGCTTTGAAAAACACATGGAAAGCAGTTCTTGATTTAAAATATACTTTATTTCGCTACTTTAGTAAACTGACAATTCGTCAATGAGCAGCCCTAACATTTTTATTCATGAACAATGTCCAATTTTTCGAGTAAATGGAGCCTGTTCAGTACAATTATGGTTTTCTTGTATAAACAAACATCAGTTGTAGATAATAAAATTAAACAATAATTGATTGCGCGGATGGTGGTAAAAATTGTTTAAATCAAGTTTCGGAGCTTCAAGTAAACACCAATCCCTTTGAATTTAACAGAACGTCGAACAAAATAACAAAACTACCACCAGTCGTACGCACTGACGCTTTTCGACCTTCCATGATCATCATCAGAGTACGACGGAAAACTGGCTCGTGAGGATCAAACCGAATTGCATGGAAAGCAAAATTAGTTATGCGGTTCTCACATTTAGTAGTCTTGCATACATTGTACGCAACTGGAAATGTCGGCTGCATAAAAGAAACATCAGTTGTATTTTATGCATTTGAGAAGTCACTGTTTATTGCTTTTTCGGGTAAATATTTAGGATACTTCGTTCTCTTGAAAATATAAACTAAACCACATACAGTCTTTTTGTTAGGTACGTGCTTATTTTTCTTTTCTCATTGTTTGCACTTAGTATTTGCTTTAATAAAACTTTGCGGTATTCGATTTCTGAAGATGTAGATTTGAGCACTTCAGCTCTTGGTATGGAAATTTGTCAGAAATATTTGTTTTTTATTTTGTATGACAAATAACTTATCAACGTATCTCTCTGAGCTATTGAGACAGAATTGTGGTAAGCGATGTATAGTCCCGTCTATGTCTGCTTTCGATATATTTTACCTGTCACAATAGCACTAACTCGAGGAAGGATCGTACTTTGAATTGAGGATTTTCGCTCTTGCAAGTAAACTGCATATGAGAGTCCATGTTGTTCACATATTTAAGTATGCCATTTGTCTCTACATCGCTATTTATGACGATAGAAGTTTCATCCGCATACCTCAGGTATGCGTGGCAATATTTTTGTATAAGTGGTTTCAGCTTTGAAGTTTCCAGCTAGAACACGTAGACATAAGCTAGTTGACTCCCTATTGACTACCCATCTCAACAAAGTCGATTCCGTGTATTATTGACAATTAAAGGTGGATTGATCATCTTTAGTGCATATGTTGAAGAGCATTTTTAGATGAATTTTATGTATTGGGAATGGTCGTTGGTTACTTCCAATGAACGTAAAGAGATGACCTAAGGTAATCATTTTTAATTTTTTCAATTGCACCATATTACTTGAAACTCAACGTTGAATGTATTGCGTTCACAATGGTTTGATATTTCAGTTTGTACTACTGGTTGCATAATTGATTTAAGTTCTCCCGCAAGTTTTTGTTGTGGACTATAATTCAATGAGATGTCGGATCTTGATGACGTTTAGTTTCTTGTTCCAAGTATTTCGTGTTCCTTCGACATGACGCACATTCTGGCCAAGTGAAACATAAATTTGTTGCAAGACAGGAACTTACAACATAATTTACAAATGTCATATTTTCGACACATTGTCCCATGTAAACCTACTTTATAATAAATTTATGTTTCAATAAATAATACATGACCGAATTTGAAGAATATTCAGATTTTGGTAAAAATAACATTATGCACTATGAAACTTTTTTTTAAATATTCATTCTCTAGTCAACTGCGAGTGAATTTATGGCCAAAGTTGAAATTGGCATGTCATAAATTAAAAATCATTTTCTATCGAAAGCATTTAATGATAATTTGAGCGCAATAACTTCTTCCTAATGAACACAAAAGGAGTGATATGTTTAAAAAATAAATCACATTCCTCGTAAAATAATTATGGTTCACGGGATATATGGTTTGATTTCTAATAGCATTTTTATGGTTATTCCACTAGGCATAAAAATGCAACATTTCTTCAATCAAAGAGTGAACATTTTAGCATGCTCAAAGCAATGTTATGTGTAACAATTAAATCTTTTTTAACCACAGTCTTTATACCACTCGTGGTCGTGTTGATTAATCAAGTTTCTAATGTGAATCGGAAATATGCTTAGAGTGATTTAATTTAAAATCCTTATATTATTCCTTCAACAATCCAAAAAAAACAATTTTTTTTAACATCTTACCGTTTTTATAACTTATTTAGATTTATTAAATACACAGTTTAACTTGGATGAATCTATCTCTGCTCAACTTATCGAGGTGAGATCCAACAAATAGAGAAAACATTTCACGATTATTAATTATATTTTCTGTCTGCTAATAATCAATTGATAGTAAACTTTTGGATAAAATAGAGGAAAGCTCATTCGCCGCCAACGTAAACTGTACTTGGTCAGTTCATACGAATAATGAAAGTGCACCCATTCAGAGGTAGGCATATGGCAGATCATTAAAACATGATCAACATAGATAAATGGTGCAGAGAGTACTATATATATATATATATATATATATATATATATATTTATAATTAGGAAGAAAGAACACATTAATAACAAAGTGGATAAAGGTCATTTATTTCGTGAATACTAATCATCTCTTATACAATCATACATATTTATACATTTTGGGTTTTCAATTGATTATGCTAGTAGTAACAAATCTGACTCGTTTTTACTGCTGTTTCTTGTTTTGGCTAGTTGGTGAGTGTGTATGCGTTTGTGTTTGTGTGTATGCGTGTTTGCATGTAAAGGTCATTCTCGCAGTATTGCAAAGTGATGTCTGAGATCTGGTCATTATTGTTTTGATGGCTTTAGAATTAACCATTTGTGCGCATTGTTCACTGTTACATGTACGAGTGCTATTTTTCCCAGTGTAATTGATCGTTTCACCTTGTTGCGCAAATTTATAATTTCCACATGGTAACAGCGCCAGTGTGGATTGCAGTGTTAAACGCTCATATTGTTTGGAAACTTCTGTCACCGTATGCGCCTCTGTTATTTCCACTTCAGTTTGTTGCCAATCCGATTGTATGTTTGTTGATTCTAGTCGAGGGCCCTGTTTGTTCTTGGCTGGATACTAGTAGATTGTTGTTGAATTTTGTTATTCTTGGCCAGTCGATAAGAATATCATGTTGATGAAACTTTTGAATATTAAGGTCAGGTGCTTGTTTATATATATATATATATATATATATATATATATATATATATATATATAGTATCCAGGCTAGACCGAACAGGCCCTCGACTAGAATCAACAAACATTCAATCAGATTGGCAACAAACTGAAGATGAAAAAACAAATGCACATACGTTGACAGAAATTTCCAAACAATATGAGCGTTCAACACTGCAATGCACACTTGCGCTGTTACTAAGTGAAGAAAACAAATTTTCGCAAAAAGGTGAAACGCAATACTGCACTCGGAAAAATTGCACTCGAACAATTCGAACAGATAAATACTGTTTGTTGCGAAGAACTAATATATATGCAAGTATGTATTAGGTTTTGCGAACCTAGTAACAAATTAGTTCAATTGTGACCAGATGGATAAACCAAAGGCAGCATGAACGGAAAGTATAATCTCATGCACATTCGTTTCGTGCTTACTGGCGACTCATCAGTAGGAGCCGGTATTACGCCCTTTAACCACTATATATTTTGTAGAAGAATGTGGAATAATAGGACGGTACAATTCGAACAGATGGTTAATACTCAAGCCATCAATACAATAATGACGAGATCTCAGACAATGCTTTGCAATACAACGAGAATGAACTTTACTTGCAAACAGGCACATACAGACACAAACGCATACACACTTACCAATCAGCCAAAACAAGAAATATAATTAAAACCGAGTCAGATTTGTTGCCACCTACATAATCAAATAAAAACCCAGAATGTATATAAATGAAAGATTGTAGAGGGAAGTTTAGTATTCTTGAAATAAATGGCCATTATCCACTTTGTTATTAATGTTTTTTCTTCCTAATTAGAAATATATATATATATATATATATATATATATACAGATTTTTTTGTATGTTTCTTGCCAGTATTAGCTAAATTTTGCATACGATATTAAATGAAAATTATCAAGTAGACCAGGTTCATACGGCTGAGGCTCTAATCAAACATAGAAATGGAGTACGACCGTGTCTACCTGCAACATCACCTCCTAATTATGAAATTTAATAACTTTGTAACTCATTTGAAATAAAAAAAGGATTTTCACAGAACTTTTAGTCAAAATTATTTCGTGTCCATCTCAACCAGCCTGCTAGAGGTAAAATTAGTTACCGTTTATGTAGGGTGACGAATTAAAACAAAACAAAATTGACTGTTATAGAGAAATGAACTAATTTACGAAAAGGAGAATTCTTTATCCAACATTACGAACATCAATAAACGTGACTATCAAACTGAAAATAGTGGTCTGTTTATACGAGAATATAATTTTTCAACTAAATGTTCATGCCATATATATATATATATATATATATATATATATATATATATATAAGTATATTTTATAGTCGATATATTCACAGCAATTACAATACAACTGAAGATTCAAATACACACGGAGAAAATTTTTTTTAAATACAGTTTATTGCATTTAAAATTTAAGAAGCGATACGTTTTCTATTGCAAGGCACATTTTGATATTGAATACACTGAAGTCACTTGTAGCTTACATCGAAGGCGATCTTGCTGCAAATTCCGAGTAGAAACCTGTTCGTAACTTTTTATTTTCCGATTGGCATAATTAGCTGCGAGATTTTGTCTTGTTTATGACGTGACACAGTGTAAACTACACGGCAGCTCTATTGTTGAGGTTGCCTGGAAATAAAAATGTCTTGGAACTAACGCTGTTGTGTAGATGTTTAGTTTTCCTTACTTATTTGTGCAACCTATATAAATATACTATTGGTAACTAGATCCTCCCTACTATTATTCACTTTTCTTCAATAAAATGTTAGTCTATTTTATTGTTTTTGTTATTACCATCCCCTATTTATTTTTTTCTTTTTTGCTTTTCTTATGGTTGAAGGAAGCGACACATTAGTTACTTATAGCTTTCATATCACAGTGCAAGATTAAGATGTTGCTGCTAATAGTAAAATTAGTATACTTCAATAATCCTCAGTGTGGAGATTTAGGCCGACCACTCAGAAATCGTGTTCAAATATACTGTTCCTCAGCGTTCATTGCTTATTTGTTCTTCTGAATTTATTGACCCACCTAAAATAAAATTGTTCTTATGCATATCCTCATTTAATTACAAGACGTTGTTGCAAAGCTTCTTTCTAACTAAACATTTTTAAACTTATTCGCGTTTTCTTATACGCATAAATAACAAATGTGCACCTAGATAGTTTTTTCAATTCAAAGTATTTACCGCGCCATCTGTCAAAATGAGCGCGATATATGGTATTTAAACAATAAATAATGATTAAGTATTAAATTATGGTTAGATTACATTTATCCATAACAATTAAACATTTGCTGTCTACATCTACGCTCGTTGTATGTTCCAGTAAATCTAGTCAAAGCAAATGGTTCTCATTGAACATGACGTCTGACTGCAGTCACGTTTCACAAGCCAAGAGATGAGATCACAAGACACCAGTTGTATGCTTTACAAAATTTCCTAATTGACTAATCCTTTTTTTGAATCCCTTATTAATTTCGTGGCAGGAGAAACACTAATTTAAACCAATTTCGCACATTCAATACCTGTTTGAACATCAGGTTTAATTGTTTCCATTTTAAGTCTACAAATATGAAGTTAAAAGGCTTTCGCTTAAATGATTAACGAAATAGACCCGTCGCGTTATTACTTAAAACGAAATCTCTATCAATCATTTAGGCACTTTACTCAGTCATAGGGAGAAGCTTATGCTTTCCCGCTGACAGTTGATTGCGCGAGTTTTTGTTCGGCTCCAGGGTTTTATGGGATTAAAACTTAAATCGCTCAACCAATAAATTCGTAATGCTTTCGCTTCTGCCTAGTTTTCGCCCAATAAAAACCAGAAAAATTCACGTAGACAATTAAAGCAATTTATCTGAGAAATTGTTCAGTGAAGAGTTTAGTAAAAAAATGGAATTTATTGACATCAGTTTTTTATTCGACTGACCACATGCAAGCTTTATTCAAATAAACAAACAGAAAATATTAATAAGTTAAACTTTTATTATTCGTTTGTTGTCCTTGCATTTATTAAATGGAAATGTAAGCATTTACCTTGTATATCGCAATCAAATTCGAATAAGTCCATGAAAATTTACTAACCGTGGTGGACGGACTTTAACCGACAAGCAAGCCCCTAGTTAAATTTGGTGAGTGATCAGGGCACAATGTGTTATTAGATTTCTGAAGATGATACTGGAAATGAGGTAACGTAACATGGCCAGACAAACAAGATTAGATCGTAACTCATTTCCAGTGGTTAGTACAAACGGTGGAGAAACCATCGGGGTGAGGGATGAATCAGCATCCAGCCGCTACAAAGGCGAACTCAGCGTGTACTTGGGAATGTGGATAAATCGGCTCAATTTTGCAACGGCGAGTGCAATTCCTCCACACTCGATGGAAAATCACTGATACGCTAAATGTGATCTTCGCATTGCGCAACAAATAATATTGGCATCCAAGCCTCATTAGGCCAGCGATGTTAATTTAATTGGCGTACATTCCTTTTATAAGGAGGAAAAAGTCAATTTTATATTTTAATCAAGTTGTACAAAATATCTGTGATAAAATCGATACGACTCTCGGGAATAAATGCAAATAAAGTGAGCAAATAACGAGATATAAATTGATGGACAGCTTCACAGGTCAATAAATACACAGAGGTCACATACATTAATTTTTTTCGTGCGGTGATTTAAAAACATATTTTGATAGTGTAACGTTTATTAATTTGATCAAATACAATTAAATGTAAAATCGTGTAATATTAGGTATAAATAAATATTCCGTCAAATTGCGATACAACAATGCTAAACATATTAATCGAATAATATAACTTTTTATGTTATGTTATAGATGTTTTGTTCTTTTAAAGTAATCACTTTATGGTCATACGAAAAACATTGTGTGGCTTCGATATTTTTTTCCATCTTCTATTCCTTTTTACTTTCAGTTAGAAATAATTGGCGAAATAAAGTTACTTTTCAACCTTCCGTCGCCAACTTTTTAAAACAATAATGCTTTACATAACAAAGACATAAACAATGCTGTTTTAATTTAGACTGCAATCAAGAATGTCAGAATAACATTCATTCATTAAAAAAAATCCAGTTGACAAAAAAGATATGAAAAGATATGCAAAATATAATGGACTACAGCTTTGCAGAAATTGTGTAAATGTCATTGTGATTATCTTAATTTTATCGGAAGGTAATTTTATTAGGAAAGCGTTTGAGGAAATAAGTATATTCATATTTAATTCATAGAAAATGATCGTAATTTCTCACCTACTTCAATCAGAATCGTTTTAGCAATTATGCGTCTGACTTACTGCAAAAAGGGCAACGGACAACAATTTAATGTCAATTTTGTTAATTTGTTCCATTTCATATCGGGAATGCGAGCGAAATTGAGTTAGCACAATCTATCAAAAATAACCAATCAGCTCTCAAGCTTCACTCGTCCCCTCTCTACCTTCACACAGTTAGACACCCACAGTCAACAGTTAATTGACCACAAACCACTAGTCCACTCGCTGCCAGTGAATTAAAAAAATCGAACTCAAAATCTGACTTGTGCTCATTTACATAAGCAAATGGAAACCAGTACACATTGCAACTTCAGAAAAACTATTCACAAACGCGCACTAAGTGATGATATTTTTAAATAATTTTATGCAAACACGTAAAAAACTCAAAAGCTACAATTTCTTCTTTTTACAAATGGAGTAAATACGTAAATCGACTTAACAGCAAGCATTGTTTTGTTGCCTGTACGGCTAAATTAGTTAAGGAAACTGATTTACACAAGTAACTACCAACTAGACGTCGTCGTTTCAAATTGAACAACGGGCGATAAAATATTTTTTTGGTTCAACACTAGTCGCGTACACCTACACGCTTTGCCGAATAATCTTTAATAGCGCAGTCATTGTTGTGATTAGGCAAGGCATATCTGAATGCTTGCATAAACATCAGCTTTCGCATAATGCCGTCCTTTAAATTTTTTGAAGTCCAAAAATGAATTATAACCGTCAGTAGTAAAGAGACTAAAGATTTATTGGCGTTTAAATTAGTATTTCTTACTGTAGATCTACTGAAATCTCATAACATTCAGAAAGTCGTTCAATTTTTAATAAAAACTTCATAATGTGTGGTCGGAAGTAATACCTGGTTTCCTCCGTCAGCGGATATTTGTACAAAGAAAATGACAATTATTCTTTAATCTTTAAACTAATTAAACACTCCGAAAATACACTTATTGTGATTCCTCGTAAAAGAGTGTTCTGAATCTTTTTCTCCGTAATTTAATAGGTTTATTTTATTACTAATAAAAATATCAATGATAAAAATAAAAATATTACTCATTATTATTAGTAAAATTCATGGGCAAATTACAAAGAAATTTTATCAGATACAAGACCAGTTCCTTTATGATATTCTTGTCAATGAACATCTCTTTATAGATAAATTGAAAGGTCGAACAAAATATAAAATTGAAAAACGTGAAGAGTGTGAAATAAGGGAACAAAAATTCAATTACGGACATCACCTTCATTTCAAGCTGAATACCTGAAGATGCTTCTTTTGCTTGCATAAATCTGACTGCATTTTTTAACCAAAAGCTACTTATGTGGTTAACTCCCTTTTGTAACTGCGTTTAATAATTATTTTGATTGATACGTCTTGAGAACATACGTGTGAGGTTTCAACGATGAGTTGCGAAATTGCAGACGTCTATACATCAATTGATTTAAAACAGGCGTTGAAGTTGCGATGTTCTCTCATTCGACGTCTGGTTGATCGGCCTATGTAAGTTGATTGACAATTTTCGCATATACATTGGCAAAGAATATGTGACGTCGACATTACAGACTTTAATGTCGACATCAATTAAGATATTTTCTAAATGCGAAACAGAGAGGAGTTAGCCACATACGAAGCTTTATAGGTAAACAAATTGCAGAACAGTCATATTCAGGCATTGTGCTTGAATTGGAGGTGACACACGCAATTGATTGGTTTCTCTTATTTCACACACTCTCTCTCCATGTTTACATTTTTCTATCTTGTTTTGCCTTTCAATTTATATATAAATAGATGTTTATTTGTAGTTACATGAAAAAATTAAGAATAAAGTCATTCTTGAATCGGATAAAATTTCTTTTTATTTTTGCACGTGGATAGGTTACTATGGAAAATATTATTGTTATTAGTTATATGGTAACTCGGGTCAACCAGTTCATAGGTGCATCATATTCAAACATATATATGATGAGTTCCCAATAAGGACGAAACCGGTCTACTGGATGAATTGCCTTTTCTACACTATACAATTCTTAGTTTATACTGACATATGTAAGTAATTAATGGGTCAGGTGTTTTTATCAAGACCGCAACCTTGATTATAATAATTGTTATCACCACCCGCGCAACCAATGTTCGTTTAATTATATAAATGTTCATTTCAATACCATTTCCCCATGTAATCTGGTGTCTGTTCAGTAATGACAGATTGGGCATGGTTAGTTGGAACTTTGGGTCTAAATGGATGCCATATGAGCTCCACCTAAAGGAAAATTGACTAACCAAGTTACATTAGTTAGTATATAACTGAAAATTGTGTGTAGTGTAGTGTGCGGCAGGATAGCTCAGTGGTTAGAGCACCAGATTCCGAAGCAGACGTGCCCAGGTTCGTATCCTGTCCGCGGCAAATTCTGGCCAGTACTTGATGAGTTCCCAATAAGGACGAAACCGGTCTACTGGATGAATTGCCTTTTCTACACTATACAATTCTTAGTTTATACTGACATATGTAAGTAATTAATGGGTCAGGTGTTTATATCAAGACCGCAACCTTGATTATAATAATATATATAATACTACTTTAGCTGTATGTATATTGTTTTAATACACGACTTGAATAAATGCATGGGGCTTGGATAGCCCCATGCAAAACTCTCTAATTCTTTCGTCGTGGTGAACTTTCTAGACTCAAATTTTGATATGTATTTATATTTACCTTCTATGTGGACCTTTTGTTCTATTTAATTGGTAAACAACCATTTAACTTTGAATGTGTCTACACAGGAGGCAATGGTTACGCGGGTAAAAATTTTACGGTGCAAATAACTTTATTGAAATGTAAACTAGAAGGATTAAAAGGCATAATTGCACTTTAGAAGTGTTTATCGTTCCAGCTATTATCGTTTATCAGAGACGATAGTTATCTCTGGTTAATTTGGTAAAGTAATTGTGAATAAATTCGCGAGTTCAGAAACGAGCACTGTCAAGAAACTGGCAATTTACTATCATTCTTTAAAAGGCGTTTATACGTTAAATAACGACGTCAATAAGTTAAATGAAACATTTTTTTGCAAATAAACTAACGAATACGCAGCGTTATCGCACACTCGCCCACAATTTTTCTTGATATTTAGTTATTTATATTTAGATCGGCACACCGCACCTCTTTCATTGTGTTGAACTTGGCGAGTTGTTGAAATAAGGAATGCCTTATTCTGAAAATGTAACCCACATTTAAAATAAACTATCAACAACTAAATTTAAAAAAATAATTTTTGGTGAGTTTGTGAAAACACTTTTAGCAGAAAAGGTGGAGTCCAGTAAAAATCGATCACATAATACAGCGAAAACCTCTTTTAATAATGAATACTAAGCGATGCGGTTGACTATATTCAAATATATACTGTTTAAATGTTGAGGCCGTCATCTCAATTAACGTGTTAGCAGTCATGCGGAGTTACTTTCTCAATAATCTGATTATTCTGTAAATATCTTATGCAAGTTAAAAGTCACGCCTTTTTCTGGTTTATATCTAGTTGAGAGGATCAAATTCTGTTATTGCAGCCGTCAATTGCCGCATTGATGCGTAGCCTTGTAACAAATCAATTAACAATTGTAAGATAAATATTTTAAAACATACTAATTGGAGTATGTTCTATGTTACAGACACCAAAATAATGGATTTGTATCTATTTTTCAATAAGAATTTATAGGCGTTATTCTTGTTCATAAAACGTTAACTTGAATCGGATTGGTTGGCATTCTTAGACAAGAGTTAAAAAATCTAAAGTATTTATATCGGATTTAGATTTCGAAATTTGGCCGTTGAAACGTAATCAAACAATTATGGGAATACGGACAGAGGCAATTGCGTAAAGAGAATGGATTCATTGTCATTTCCAGAGCGACACCAAGCTTGTACCTGATCATCCTCAATACTTTTAACAGCGCAGTCTTTGTAGTTTATCATGAGTTTGCGTGCATAGCAGAACCATCCTAGGCAACCACAATATAAAATCAAACAGCTGGTAAAATGACAAGAGCTTTTTAGTGAGGATAAAATAGAACTGCCCCTATGATCTATATTATGCGTAACAATTAAACTGAAGATGAGCAAAATATATTATCATTTGAGTTACGTAATTAAAAAATGAAAAAATGAAGATTTTGACTATATTCATTTCCAGTTAAAAATTCAATTATTTGCAGTGGACTAACATGTATGTATTTACCACTTATGTCAGGATTACTTAGTAACAAGGTAGTCTAAAATATACTAGGGCCATATTCTAAAGTCAGCATGAACAGGAAATTGAATTTAGTGTAAACGCTTTCGTTCTTTCTGATGTCTGGTCAGTAGAAGCCGTTACTGATCACCAAACCGACAATATATTTGGTAAAGCAACGTAAGTTAAATGAGTAAGACATTCACTTCTACTAGCGAGTCGCAAAATACTAGCAGTCAACATAATTTTCAATTTTAAGCAATGCGATTCCACAGACACCTCGTACGTGAATTCAAAACTCACGCGTTCATTTTAAAATCAACAAGCGGGTTACACTTTAATAAATTTTGCAGTTATCGGTTGAGTGGATGTCATGATTACAACTTACAAATTGGCATGCATCAAAGTGTTTAAATTTAAATGTACGCACAAAAATTTTTGTTTAATGTTTACATAGGCATGCTAAACGCACATTATTATAGTTTTCCTATATTTTAGCTGCCGCGGCTGATAGATACAAAGCAGAAAAATAGCAATTCTTTTTCAGTGAAGGTATTCTCAAGGAAATCATTCGCAATAGCGAAAAAATATGAAGCCTTGTGAGACAGAGAAATATTCTGTACGCCAACTATTTTAGAAAATATCAAGTATGATGAAGTTTACTTCAGCAGCGATTCCGGTGAAAAAATGTCATTTAAATCAAAGTTGCCGTCTTAATATAAAAAAACTTTCCCATTATGTAATTACTCCGCCGGTATAAACTAAGCATTATGAAATGTCGAAAAGGCAATTCATCCAGCAGACCGATTTCGTCCTTATGGGGAACTTATCACGTACTATTCAGGGCTCGAACATAGGCACGAACTGCTTGCCAATCTGTTGCTCTAACAACTTTGGCAGGGTGACTCAGTGGTTAGAGAAGAAATTTGACAAGAAGACGTGGCATGATCGATTCCTGTCAGCTGCAAATTCTGAACATTACGTGATGAGTTCCCAATAAGGATGAAACCGGTCTACTGGATGAATTGCATTTTCTACAATATACAATGCTTAGTTTATACTGGAAAATGTATATACATAATGATACAGGTGTTTATAACAATATCGCAACCTTGATATGAGTAATGTCTCTATTTGTTTATGAATGGAGTGATCAGCCAATGCATCACCATATGCAAAGGAGGAGCTCTGGATTTATTAGTAGCATATATATATATATATATATATATATATATATATATATATACATAAAACAACAAGCACCTGGCCTTAATATTAAAAAGTTTCATCAACATGATATTCTTATCGACTGGCCAAGAATAACAAAATTCAACAATAATCTACTAGTATCCAGCCAAGAACAAACAGGCCCTCGACTAGAATCAACAAACGTACAATCGGATTGGCAACAAACTGAAGTGGAAATAACAGAGGCGCATATGATGACAGAAGTCTCCAAACAATGTGAGAGTTTAACACTGCAATCCACACTGGCGCTTTTACCATGTGAAAACGAAAACTTTGCGCAACAAGGTGAAACGATCAACTATACTGGGGAAAATAGCACTTGTATATGTAACATTGAACAATGCGCACAAATGGTTCATTCTCAAGCTATCATAACAATAATGATCAGATCTCAGACATCACTTTTCAATACTGCGAGAATGACCTTTACATGCAAACACGCATACACACAAACACAAACGCATATACACTCACCAACTAGCCAAAACAAGAAACAGCAGTAAAAACGAGTCAGATTTGTTACCACTAGCATAATCAATTGAAAACCCAAAATGTATAAATATGTATGATTGTATAAGAGATGATTAGTATTCACGAAATAAATGGCCTTTATCCATTTTGTTATTTGTGTTTTCCTAATTATAAGAATATATATATATAAAGCCAAATTAAACATTTTAATAAATTTATTGTTACGGAGAACCGATAAACAGGCAAACATGCATTAGGTATTGCGTAATTATTAAGAAATTAGTTCAAATAGCACCAAAACGACCTACCAATGTCAGCATGAAAAAAGGTGTGATATTATATTCACATTTCATTTGTGCTTACTGGAAGCTCATTGGTAGGAGCTCGCGCTACGCTCATAGCGCATTTTATATTTTGTTAGGAAATGACGGAATGTTGAGCGGTTCAATTGTCTAGAATTATGTGTATTCACGAAGGTATGGAGTCTGCGTTATACATAGTCTTCGGAAATGCGTCTTCAAAGCAAATTCAATATGTATAATATGTACATTTCCTGGGAAGAATTCGAAACCATTGGTGATTGAGATGGGCTATATTTTGTACAAATTGAGAATAGCAACCATTTCCGAACAACTGCTACTCCAGAAAGGCCTTATATAGTGAAATTGATTGACGTTTTTCATCATATTTTGTGGTAATCCGAACATTATTCAAATAAAATTATAATTCGTCTATATTAGTTTTTTTCATTGAACTACCATATCTAGATATATGTAGGTAATTGTTTACTAGGTTTTGCGTTCTTAGCAACAAATTGCTTCATGTATTACCAGAAGGATGTACCGAAGTCAGCATGAACAGAAGGTGCAGTCTCTTGTACACATGTGTTTTTTACTTATATGCGACTTATCCATACGGGCCAGTATTACGCCCTACATCCTTTATATATATGGTAAAGTTATATTAATAAGTGGACGGTAAAATTTCCCATAAGAATGCGTGTTAAAGCAATAATATATTTATCTTCACATAGTGTTGAGCAATGCGATATCAATGTCAACTAACCATACATAATAGTTCACCGAATCCAAAGAAGTTACAAACTCAATAGATTATGAGATTAGGAGCCTGCATCGGGTACCGGCAAAACGGTTTGCAAGATACCTATGCTGAATCAGGTGCCAACACAAAAGATTCCAAGAAACGCTATATTTCATCAAAATGGCTAATTACATTCAAATATAAACACACCGTACTCCACTAAATCCAATTGCATTTGCCTCGATCCTCATTAGCTACATATTTTCGATAAAATCGGGCCAGTTCAGTTTTTTTTAGTCACTACGCACAAAATACACTATATTTCCATAAATAATTTTTAAATATTGATAAGCACGCAATACTGAATGCATAAATGAAGCATTCTTTACTTGGGGCAACTAAAGCCCAGTAATGCATTCCATGGGGGTTTCCACGGGACTGTCTTAACAACAACGTTTAGCGTTATACATTTGAGTGATAAGAACAAGCACACAAAATACATTTAATTTTCCATTTTGTCCACTGATTTATTTGATGTGTGTTTCGTGTCATTTGCATCTGTCAACAGACCAAGGCCGTGAAAGCAATATGTTGCATTGCCTCATTTGTTCACTGCGTTGAGTGAAGTTGGTTTGTGATAGTTTGAAGACCATTAAGTCGTTTGAATATAGAAAATAAATTGTTCGAAGGAGAAAGTTTCCCACATATAGAGGTGTGTGGCGTAAAGTATCATTTATTGGATTTGACAGCAAAGCTCGAAGATTCTGTCTCCGACAAAGGAAATCAGGCTATTACTGATGAGTGTCTAATGAGTACAAAACCATTCTAGTGGATGTATTTCATTTGCTAGCATTTATAATCCTTAGTTTGTATCAATGTATATATATAGAGAAGAGTATATATATATATATATATATATATATATATATGTGTGTGTGTGTGTGTGTGTGTGTGTGTTTATTGTCCGTTAAAACTTAATACTGCATCAAGCAGTAAAAGTAAATTATCAAGCTAATCTGGCTTGTCATTAAACTCTTTCAGGTACAGTCCGAAATTGCTGCTCAAGAGACACGTATCTGTCGCACACCAAAATGATATATATATATATATATATATATATATATATATATATATATATATATTATTCTTTTAGGAAAAGAAAACATTTAATAACAGTTGGGATTTTGTGGAAACGGCCAGCTTGGTTGGGGTATTCTCATTTGCTAATTGCCACCTTTCAGTCATGCGCACTCCGGATTTAAATTTCAATAAAAGAATCAGAACTAGTCTGATTGAATAGACACATTTCAAGACTGTATGCTTCAAATTTACCTGACCTGCGTTGTGATTAATACAGAACTCTCAACATGTATTTCTTTTGTTGTATATATTTCGCATAACTTTTTCAGTATACTTCATCGAAACACAATTAATCACAAGTCTCAAAAGCAAGCTAATAAGCAGGTGCGATATTTCTTTTAGTTATTATAATCAAGGTTGCGGTCTTGATATAAACACCTGACCCATTAATTACTTACATATGTCAGTATAAACTAAGAATTGTATAGTGTAGAAAAGGCAATTCATCCAGTAGACCGGTTTCGTCCTTATTGGGAACTCATCATGTACTGGCCAGAATTTACCGCGGACAGGACTCGAACTTGAGCACGTCTGCTTCGGAATCTGGTGCTCTAACCACTGGGCCATCCTGACGCACACTACACTGCACACAATTTTCAGTTATATACTAACTAATGTAACTTGCTTAGTCTATTTTTCCTTTAGGTGGAGCTCATATGGAATCCATTTAGACGCAAAGTTCCAACTAACCATCTTCAATTTGTCATTACTGAACAGACACCACACTACATGGGGAAGTGGTATTGAAATGAACATTTATATAATTAAACGAACATTGGTTGCGCGGGTGGTGATAAAAATTATTATAATCAAGGTTACGGTCTTGATATAAACACCTGACCCATTAATTACTTACATATGTCAGTATAAACTAAGAATTCTATAGTGTAGAAAAGGCAATTCATCCAGTAGACCGGTTTCGGTCTAAATGGATGCCATATGAGCTCCACCTAAAGGAAAAATAGACTAACCAAGTTACATTAGTTAGTATATAACTGAAAATTGTGTGCAGTGTAGTGTGCGGCAGGATGGCTCAGTGGTTAGAGCACCAGATTCCGAAGCAGACGTGCCCAGGTTCGAGTCCTGTCCGCGGCAAATTCTGGCCAGTACATGATGAGTTCCCAATAAGGACGAAACCGGTCTACTGGATGAATTGCCTTTTCTACACTATACAATTCTTAGTTTATACTGACATATGTAAGTAATTAATGGGTCAGGTGTTTATATCAAGACCGCAACCTTGTTTATAATAATTGTTATCACCACCCGCGCAACCAATGTTCGTTTAATTTATTTTAGTTGTTTTATTTATTTGTCCTACTTTTTAGTAGCTTAATGACGATTCACTAGACACGAACGCATAACGTATTTATACAACCAATCAAGGGAGATCGGTGTGGCTGAATGAGATTGACCTCTCCTTTATTTTGAGGAGCCCAATAAATCAAATACGCCCTTAATAACGTCATGCGAAGTTAAGCGATAAATGTTAAAGACAGGTGAACCATGCAAGTGTGATATTTAGATTAATCCACCTGTCATTTCATTAGGTTGGAGTGCGTTATGTATGAGCATATGTGTATGTATATATGACTCATAGGCAATATAATTAATACACACGTACATCCATCTAAGTGAAACCACAGTCAAAACGTGTAAATTTACTCCTTGAACGCACAAGACAATTTCTTTTATTCTCAACATTAGAAATGATGCCATATGAGGGTGATCTCCGTTGATTGGATGAGTGTACGAAAAAAGGCATGTCCGAATAAATGAGGGTCGTATACGAAAATTATTAAAAGTAATTAAGGAAAGAATGAGCAATATAGGGGAAAAAATTTAATTCCTTAATTAAGCGTGCAAATCTTTAAAAACCATGAATTTAAAGATAAAATGAAGGAACAGATAAACGGTAAAATTTAAGTGTTGCACTATCATTAGTTGATTAACTTGTTATAGAATAAGAAGCCAATTAATAAGCCAAGCTAAGTCCAATATTCTTAATCAGAACCAGCGTCAGATTCTGAATTGTGTAATTGTCTTTTCTTATCAATAGTTAAGTCTCTGTTTCAAATAGAAGATTGTGGTCTTCCCTTCACTGTTTCATTAACAGTATCACATCTTGATTTAATTTCAACTGATTCCTATATCAATATCTTAATTCTTTTATGGTACAATATTGACATAGGATGCAGTCCTCCCAGCTAGTTGTGTGGCTAGTCGCCACTGCATAACGGGCAAGATCAGATTTAGCAACATGCACATACTTACGGGCAGTTCCATGTTCTCAACTTCCTAACTTGATTGAGCACATGGTTTCATTAACGTACTTAAAACCAAAATTACTGCAAAGAACTTCACACTCTCCTGATGTTTCTGGGGATTTCAATATTTTAGATATTGGGATCTAACGCACAGGGTAAAAGATTGTCTTAGGACGGTTCTTATATTTCATTTTAAAATTATTGATTTCACTTAACTGCTTAGCTTACAGTCTGGTAGTCACATTAGCCTACGATTTTACTTCGCTCCATCAGATTATTCTAATCTGTAATTAGGATTAAATTTACTGGACGCGTCCGATAATGTCGATTCTAAAAACATATGAGGGCAGTTTGTCTAAATTCAATTCCTTATGTTTTATGTCTGCTAATTTTAAGCTAGTCATTATTAATGATTTTAAGATATTCATTTGCATCTTGAACGTGTGATTTGATTTTAAATCAAAAATGATTCCCATCACAAATATAACTAATTCTAATTTGAACATATCTTTATATATAAATTGGAAAGCAAAACAAGATAGAAATATGTGAACATAGAGAGTGTGAAAAACGGAAATCAATAAATTGCGTGCGTCACATCCAGTTCAAGCTCAATGCTTGGACGTGCTTCTTCTGCTTACATAAATCCGGCTGCAATTTGTTTATCCATAAGGCTTCGTATGTGGCTAGCTCCCTTTTGTTTTTGCATTTAGTAATTACTTTGAATGCTACTTCTGGAGAACATACGTGCGATGTTTCGATGATGTGTTGCGCAATAGCAGACGTGTATTCACCATTTGATTTAAAACAGGCGTTTAAGTTACAATGTTCTCTCATTCGATAATTAACCGTCTGATGGTTCGGCCTACGTAAGTTGATCGACAACTTGCGCATGTATATTGGTAAATAATATCTGATATCGACATTATCGGAAGAAACGTTTCTTTCGCATAGTCTCCTCAAAAATCTACTAATGAGCATATCTTTATATATAAATGAGAAAGCAAAACAAGTTAGAAATATGTTAACATAGAGAGAGTGTAAAAAACGGAAACCAATCAAACTATCGTGTTTTGATTTACAATTTATATATAAAGATATGTTCATTAGTAGATATTTGAGGAGACTATGCGAAAGAAATGTTTCTTATTTACCAATATACATGCCTAAGTTGTCGATCAACTTACGTTGGCCGATGGACCAGACGGTTAATTACTCGAATGAGAGAACATTGTAACTTAAACTCCTGTTTTAATTCTAATTTCTCACCATTTCCAATTAACGTGACATCTGATAACTCCGTTTCATCAGTAAATTAACATTTGCGCATTTTATTAGGATAAATCAAGAAATTTATTTTCAATTAGTTTACCACTAATGGTCCAGATCTCCAACATCATCCCCGATTTGTAGGTACAAATTAGGCTTCAGATGTGTTCTACTTAATAGATTATTTTCCAAATAATGCATTACGATGTTTTCCTTTGGATTAAAAAAAACGGAACTCCTAATTTATTTATAAAAATGTTTCCTAAATATAAAATAACTAGAGGACATACATATACACATCACCTCCATAATGTGCCGAATCCACATTTCACATTATCCTAACATTAACAGGCGATCAACAAAGAAATTTCGAAAATATCCAGATCCAAGTTTGCCCATCTGTCACCTATACTTAATGCGCATTTATCAACAAAGTAAAATCTAAAAAGTGAGAACATTTTCATATATGACGACATAAAAATATAGAAATTTTATACGTTGAAAATTCCTGGACATTGACAATAATTCTTATTTGGTTACTAGATATATTCAAGTTGTAGAGGCCCTTTGGTCATTACCATAGGAGAGCTCCTGAGACGCCAGGCTCAGATTACCTAAATATGCAGAATGTTCATCTAATTTAATAAAACTATATTCCTCAGCACTTTCTTGTAAATTATATTTATTGATTCCTTTGGTACATTGCTTTTTATCCTCACACTTATTTCTGTTATCCGTTATGTTAAAATATTATTTATTACAATATATTTATTTTTTAAATTGCGTATGCTCACCGTCTCACTTACTGCCACAGAATTCTTTCCGGAAGTAAAACCCTTAAAACCATAATATCCCCGTTTATTACCTGAAGAGAATTCTAAATTCTCCCGTAATATCAATGATAATGCATTTCAGGAAACAAATAAGGTCAAGCCAGGAAAATGCAGTATGTGTGCCACGCAACTCAAAATCGAAAGAAGACTGAATGATAAAGTCATCAAAAACAAGTCATAATCTTCGACAATATGCACAATTAAAATACCAAAAAAACTACTATATTTAAAAAAAACTATACTCTGTTTATGAAACAAGCGGTAGCATCAAGTGGCCAAAAATAAAAATTTGCTATATTTTATAAGTTAATTGAACTTTAACCAAAGCATACACTCTGCTTGCAACTGTATCCCTTTTAATAAACGTGCTAATGTGCGCCGAATGCAATTCTTCACTAGCAATCCGATTATTGATTAATAAAATTTGTACCTGTCAAAGTAATTTATTAGTTTGATTTCTTGCTACTGTATCGTATACTTAATTATTATTTAACAGTGCAAATATTTAATTATTAAATTCCGGCTGATCCATCGGGACCATAACTCCTCATTTGTCTCCTTTTAAACATATAAAATATTCGATATTAATTCATTTCTGAAAAGTAACACATAATAATTTGACTTTTAATTTCTCTTCTTTGTATGTTGAAACCATTGAAGCAACATATAATTCAAATATAGCCATATCCTACATGAAAGCAGTTGCGTCGTTCTAACAGCCTCTGTTATGACCTCATTTATAATTGGTCATCCATCTATAGGGTTATTATTCAAACCATAGTAAAGCAAATGATTCTAATTCGCCTTAAGATTTAGTGCTGCTATATTTGCTACGCGATTGGCTAGGATTACACTTGTACCATCTTGAGAAGGTCTAGAAATTCATAAATAAGCTAACCGTTTATCACTTATTATTCAAATTTTTATAATTTCTCTATTGCAGCTATTATAAGCAAACTCTTCTTTACATTTTAAATAATCTGCGTGCAATAGGAAAGTACCATCGATTGTAGTTTAAATTTCTCTTAAATAAGTTCAAATTTACGTTTATCCCAATCACGAACTAACATAATCATTATATTTGCACAACAATTATTATTAATTTTAACTTTACATGCAATTTAAATATAAATCATTTAGGGGATAAACATTTCTTTAAATATTTTACATTGGCCTCACGAGTTTCTCTTTCATTTGAGCCAATTGAAGACACTGTTTCTGTAATTCCATTGGTAACAATTTATTAAAGAATTAATTTTTGCGAAACTAAATGTTTCAGAATTGTCTGACTTGTGCCTCGACACAGCTATATAATTCAAGGAGGCGATCTTGACAAAAACACCTGTCCCATTATATAAGAACATTTTTCAGTATAAGCTAAGCATTGTACAATTTAGAAAAGGCAATTCCTCCAGTAGACCAGTTCCGTCCTTATTGGGAACTCCTAACGTACTGTCCAGAATTTTTGCGCACATGGATCTAACTTTGACACGTCCGATTCGGAATCTGTTGCTTTTAAAACTAAGCCACTTTGTCGCAATCTACAAAGAATTTAATTTTTTATAGTAACTTTTGTTTCGTGATCAGACTTTTCTTTTGGATGGAACCTATATGGCATCACTGTAGACTTAAATTTCCTTCTAATCACCCCCCAATCTGTCATGTTAGTACAGATTCATTGCTATCAGAAGAAGTGGTTTTGAATTTATAAATTATATAATGAAACGAGCAATGGTTGGGCGGGCGGTTAATAACAATTATTTAAATCAAGGTTGCGATCTTGATGAAAACTGTAACCTAAACTTGAATGTACTTTTGTTTGCGTAACGCATCAAAAATACATTAAAATTGTCAGTATTCCTTTATGAAAAAATCCATAAAAATATTCAAACATACACACATGAATCTTACAAATATATTACTTAAGCTCCTAAAATAGATTTAAAGAACTGCTACCCTTATATACACAAGCAGTAAAAGTTCAATCATGCATTTATACATACATAATCTCACAAATACAATCATATACTCATTTGGCTGCATGTTAATATATATTCACATGGATACGTGCATACTTTCATATATAAACACACGTACATGCCACCATGCACACATACACGCATACAGACAATGCATACGTATATGTATACTTACGTAAATGTATATGTATATATATATATATTTACATAAATACATATTTACATACATACATAAATATAAACAGACACATATAAATGCATGCATACATATATAAAAATATGTATGTATATATAAAAACGTACAAACACATATACATACATATATAGATGTATAAAAACTTATATACATACACGCACACATAAAACCAAAAATAAATGCATACATGCATATTTGAATAAATATTGAAAAACTAAAAACATACATACACATACACTTAAATAAATGCATAAGCATACACAAAACCCGACTTACATATATAACTACATATATATATATATATATATATATATACATGCATAAAAACAATCATACATGGAAACATGCATACCTGAATACATATTCAATAACCAACGTACATGCATACATACACACTTACAAAAATTCATAAGTATACACAAAAACTGACATACATATATAAATATATATGTTTATATACATACATGCATGCATACATACATACATACATGCATAAATACATACATACATATATACATACATGCATACATTCATACATACATCATATATCATACATCATACATACATACATTCATACAAACATTCATGCATAAATACATACATATACATCTACATACATACATACCAGCATACATACATACATATATACATATGTATACATACATTCATACATGCATACATACATACACACATACATGCATACATACACCCATACATGCATACATAAGTCATACATCATACATACATAAATAAATACATACATGCATACATATACATATATATACATACCTACATACATAGATACATACATAAACACAAACATACATTCATACATGCATACAGAAAGACATATATAAATACATTCATGCATGCATACATACATACTTACCTACGCACATACATACCTACATACATATATATAATTACATACTTACTCACATACATGCATCCATACATACAAACATACATACATAAATACACACAAACATACATACAGAAAGACAGACAGACAGACAGACATACATACACACATACATGCATGCATATCTTTATACATATAGTCATACTTAAAGTCATACTTATTTATTCAGAATTACATTATTAGAAGTATCTTTTTTTTAAATGTATTTCAATATTTATAAAATATTACCGTCAAATTTTCTTTTAATATACAAAAAACAAACATTAGAAGTAATCACGCTAATTTTATTTGAAAGTAGCCTTTTTTCTTAACACCGTGTCTATCAGTATTGACCGAAATAAATTAACTTTTGGTTGAAGGACATTATGTTGGTGCCGAAGTTATTGAAGAAAATTAAACCTTTTTACCATTAATTAAATTGTTTAAAGGTGAAATTCTATGACTTCATTGAATTGTTGTAAATCGATGTTTAGCTGAGTGTAAAAGTAAACGATGCGGAAATTGCGTGTATTACTGCGACATTTAATGAGTATTTTATTGGGAATTGAAAAGTGCTGTCATTAATTGACCTCTTTGAGGCTAATGTATAATTTTTTGCGTCACGCTAACTTCTATATAGGTAAATTCCTTACAACTTCACGAAAAATTGCCTATCAAATAAAGAGTATTGTCAAAGATTAAAATATAACGAATTTTGTGCCTATGTTGGTGGTCAGGTCGAGGGTAATATTGTTATGCCACTGAAATAAGTTCGCCATTATAGTTTTTGAAATCGTTAAATTAATGATTAACTAAATATTGCATCTACCGTTATAAGATATTGCGTTTCAAATACGTTTCACACGTACGAACTACTATCATATTAATTCTGATGCATTCCTACTTCGCTAGTTTCCACTATCAGAAATATTTTTTAACATTATATTTCATGGCATTAACCATAATCACCTTGAATATTTCCCAACATTCTTGATTGGAATTGTAGAGCTCTACTCTATGCAGAGGGACGCCTTATACCGGCAGTAGTTTATTTGACCATAGCAATTGGAGTCCTGTGTTCTAGGTTTCGTCAGAATGTCAGTTTTTCATTCTTGGTCACGAAGAGGATTGCATGCATTTATCAGTACAATGCAATTAATTTTTGGCTAGCCTTCGCTTGAAAGGCTTAACTTTATTATCTGAAGTTCCAATTAAAGTAGTATAGCTGCTTGAATGTTAAAATTCAAATTGATCACAAAGTTCGTACAAACAAAGCCAAAACTATTCCAATAGGCTTGGCAAATTAGTAAGAATTGCATGGAAACAATGGGTTTCGTGGAGACGGTGAAACATAATGTAAGTTATGGGCGAGTTGTTGTGAGCTCGGAGTAAACACCAATCCCGTTTTATTTTACCATAAGTCGAGCAACATAGCAAAACTACCGTCAGTTGCACGGACTGACGCGTCTCCACCTTCCGTGAGCATCACCAGAGCACGATGGCAAACTGTCTAGCAAGGATTAATTTGCATTGCATACATAAGGAAAGCAAAATTAGATATGCGGTTCTCACCGCTAGCAGTCTCGCATACATTGTACGTAACTGGAAATTTTAGCTGCACAATTTCGATGCAATCACGAACATTAATTGTTTGCAGCTTTCGGCGCAACATACATATATAGGCAATACAATTTAACAATAATAGATTGCGCGGTTGGTGATAACAATTATTTAAATCAAGTTTTCAAGCTTGAAGTAAACACAAATCCCAATATATTTAACCAGTTGTCGATCAATACAGCAAAACTACCGCCAGTCTCACAGACTGACGTGTTTCGACCTTCCATGATCATCATCAGAGTACGACGGCAAACTGACTAGCGAGGATCAATCCGCATTACATATATATGAAAGGCAAAATTAGACATACAGTTCTCAACTCCAGTAGTCTCGCATATATTGTACTTTAATGGAAATGTCGGCTGCAAAATTTTTATGCAGTGCTTGCCACTGGCGGTAGTTTTGTTATGTTGTTCGACGACTGGTTAAATAGAATGGGATTGGTGTATACTAAAAGCTCACAAACTTGATTTACGTTATTGTTATCACTAACTGCGGAATTAATTTGTTTTAAAATATATTACCTATACATATGTGCGGCGAAAGCTGATAGCGATTAATGTTCGTGGCCACATAGAAATTGTGCAGCCAACATTTCTTGTCAAGTACTATTTATGCGAGACTACTAGAGTTCAGAGCCGCATACCTAATTTTTTTTACTATATATATGCAATGCGGTTTGATCCTCGATAGTCAGTTTGCCGTCGTATTCTGATGATGATCATGGAAGGTCGAAACGCGTCAGTGCGTTGCGACTGGCGGTAGTTTTGCTTTGTTGTTCGAGGACTAAATAAATATAATGGGATTGGTGTTTACTTGAAGCTCACAAACTTGATTTAAATAATTGTTACCACCACCCGCTCAATCAATTATTGTTTAATTGTATTGTCTATATATATGTGTGCGTGGCGAAAGCTACAAACAGCTAATGTTCGTGGAAGCAAAGATATAATGCAGCCGACATTTCCAGTCACGTACAATGTAAGCAAGATTACTAGAGGTGAGAGCCGCATATCTAATTTTGCTTACCATACATATGCAATGCGGTTTGATCCTCGCTAGTCAGTTTACGGTCGTACTCTGATGATGATCATGGAAGATCTAAATGCGTCAGTGCGTTGCGACTGGCGGTATTTTTGATTTTTTGTTCGAAGACTGGTTAATTACACTGGGATTGGTGTTTGCTTGAATCACGCAAAATAATTTAAATAACTGCTATCACTACCCGCGCAATCAATAGGTTTTTTAAGTTGTTGTGAGCTTGATTATTACAACAGCAATCCTTTTCACAAATGAAGACGATAACATAGTTTATTAGATATTGCATTTACTAGGTTATGTTATTAATTTCTATATAATGAGTTGAATCGAACGGATTGGGGACTCGTCAGTTAATTCTCAGAATTGGTTCAAATCGTAAATTTAATCCAGGTACATTTGCTTCTGAATCTAGCACTAAAACAAATTTATCCCACTTAATACAACTTTCAATCATAAACTAATTTTCTTTTCTTAGCTCCTCATTTAGGTGAAACCAATTTATCATCTTTAAAGAACTGAAGTTCTTTTAAGAGATGCTCGATCCGTCATTCTATAACAGACACCATTTGATCAAGTGGAAGTAATATTCAAATGAAGTTGAATGGCCGGATATTTTCAGTAAATAATTAATCATGGCAAATGTTAGCAAAAACAATACATAACGTATTTCGGTTTCTTCTTCATTCGGAACTTTATAAATACTCGCCTGAATGTTCGCAACACGTATTCAGACGTAAATGTGCCTCATTTCGAACCCCAGCCGCATCAAATATTGGAAAATCTTTGACGACTTACTAATCAGGACGAAATTTGCACACTTGATGAGTTTCCTCTGCAATCTCGTGCAATTTTAATATTATGCTGACAATATATATATATATATATATATATATATATATGTGTGTGTGTGTGTGTGTGTGAAGTGTGTGTGTGTGTAGCACGGCCCTGATAGGCAAATTTTCTATAGACACTTGCTCTGCCTATTTTAAATCACACTTTTATAGAGCTATATTCTAAATATAACATTACAACTATTTTCAAATGTGGTATCCTCATTCAAGACAGATCTATTTATTTTTATTTTAATTCATAAGTTATTTTTTTAATGTCCACTCTAATATCCGGTCTTCATACCAATTCTCTTATAGTCACATGTATACACAAACTCATCCACGTCACCCCCGACGCCCACGACTATCTATATGCACAAATGTGTACTCTAATCTAAAGTGACATTTATAGAATAACTATAAGCAGACCCTATTGATTCTTAGATGTTGATTTAAATTTCTCAGTGCTGTCCTTCTTGTTCTTGTTTACGCCACCGTTTTCTTGTACGGTTAAATTTATAGCACTCGTAGGTCGGAAAGTCTGGAATCCTTTACATTTCCAGGTGCACCGATTTTTGGCCTTAATTGATGGATTCCCACTCGTCCCTTCATTTTGTAACCCTGCATCTTCTACCTGTCTGAGAATGACGTTGGAACCAGATTTTCTGAATTTTTGGGGCATAATTTCCTGTCTCACCTTCAGGTTTGGCGCCATACTCACAAGAAAAGAACAACTTGTGGCAAATGTGGTATTCTCATTCAAGACAGATCTATTTATATTTATTTTAATTTATAAAGTATTTTTTCTATTGTCTACCCTAATTTCCGGTCTTCATACTAATTCTCTTGTAGTCGCATGAATACACAAACTCATCCACGTCACCCCCCCACGCACGCGACTATCTATATAGACATTAGTAGAATAACTATAGGCAAACACTATGGATTCTTAGATGCTGATTTCAATTTCTCTGTGCTGCCCTTCTTGTTTTTATGTACGCCGCCGTTACAACTTTATTTTTGCTCATTCTGTTAGGTTAGGAATAATGATTACTTTTTAATTCGTGCTATTTTTTCTAGAACATTCTTTTTATTTTGTTTAAGTTACTTGTACGCAAACTTCGTCTCATGCATGGCTATTCCGAGTTTTGTTGTAGGGTTTTTTGTTCTTTTCTAACTTTCACTTTTTTACACACACATGATCCGACAAATCTGATAAAAAACTGATTATATTTTTTGCCGAAATCAACCTTGCTTACGAACATTAATCATGTTGACGTCAGCGTAAATTGAAATTTGGCGGAAATAGTAAATTTATACTTTTCTTACGGTAAATAGCAACAAGGAAAGGACAGATAATATAGTTAAACTATTAAATAGCATCCATTAATTTATGTTAGAATGGACTAGAAAAACTGGCCAGAAATTTGTGTCTACAGTAAATACTTTTCAAAATAATTTCTTGGTTTATTGATGGAATTAGTGCTGTTGTGTTTTGATAGAATATTGGTTAGGTCTACTATAAAAATGAAATAATTCAGCTAAATGTATCATGGTTTTAATTGAAGATTTAATATCAGTTCAAATTGTGTTTCTTTTATGAATAATTAATTTTTGTATTTTTAGTGTTACATTATAAATTAATTGCGTCAACAACAGGACAGTAATGCGCCTTATATTTAAAAGTTTTATTTAAACTGTTCAAAACCGCAGCTTAAATAACATTTCATGTATAAATAATTAAATCAGAGTTGTCTTGGGATTACGTCTTCACCGCCGTAGTTTTCTAGAGACAATTTCACGTTTGATAATATTTACACTAATTGAAATTATAGCGTTTCTTTAAAAAAACATTTAAAGTTATATTGTTCGGTGTACTAGTCATTAATTTTATGTTTCTAACCGTCGTGTGAATTTTGAGTGCATTTAAACTTGTGAGAAATTTATTTCCAAATGTCTCAGCTCCGAAGTGTCAATGTTAGGACACTAAATGATACTGACACACTTCCAGCACAGCATAAAAATGTTCAGTCCACGGTGACGTGTACAAGGTTGCATCTCGGAAAGATGATTTAGAACCGTAACATAAATGGTGCCGACCTGTCATAACATCTCCCGCAACGACCGTAAGGAACCCTGTTGTCATCAAACCATGCGCAGCAATCCGGTCAATCATTACATCATCAGCGACACAAACTACATAGATCAGCATCCTCAAAATTGGCAGCCGCTCACCGTCAGATTGGTGTCCCCCAGTGGCCAGCCCCAGTAATGGGTGCATAAAACATAGTATATGGGAAGTCATAATTAGAAATTGCATGAGAACATGTTAAGGTGCTAACCTATGTGAGTTTTCTCGATGGTTCACAAGCAGCCTGTCTAAGAATAATGTTTAGATAAACAGACAAGAACGTTGAGAGGAAGTACCGCAGGCGCATATTACTTTTTTCGCAAAGCGAACCGCATCTTCGGTGGTTGTTCTAGATCTGCATTCGTAGATACGTTTTGTGATTAATAATTCTGCTGCAACATATTTAGTAATAAATAATTTTCAGGCAACATGTAAACAGGTGTACAATAGACAGACCCAAACGGTCATTCATTGAAAAAAAACATAGCTTGGCGTTTCTTCCGTGGACGTTTTTCCTGGTGGAAGTTCCATAATTTTTATGCTGCTTAAACTTCATGGTGAAGCATAAACTGGTAAACTATACAGCCAGAGTTACCATTCTAGACCCAGTTACAAATTAAGTTGTACGTACCTATGTTGGCAGAATCGATCATCAAATTTTTTAACTCAATGCCAATCATTGGTACAAATTTGCTCAGCCGCAAGTGCGTCAAATTGTCAAGAGTTTTCAAATGATTATGGAAATTCAAAAATATCAGACACCATTTGTACAACTAGACTGACTACGCGAGGCTATATTGGAATTGAAGACCGACCAGTCTTCCCTAAAAGTAACCCTTAGACCAGAAACAATTGCAGACAACCAAGGCTATTTTTGATCTTAGGTTTGGATCTTATTATCTAATTCATGTGCATAATCGATACACATGAAAGCCAAGCTTGGAATTTAACTTAACATTGTTGCAATTCCTAATCGATATTCGATAAACAGTGCACGGAACATCGTTGATGAATTATCTTAATGTACTTGGTTCACATTACTTTCCATAAAATCAGTATAACATCATATACCACTAGATGGTTAAAAATAGCGTCTAACCAACACGAACGTGTCCTTTTCTCATATTGATTAGTTTGGTCTCGTCTTGAACAGGGAGAATTGTGTTTGGGCACAGAAACAAGTGAAATTCCTAGGTTACACGTTTGGACATGGCCTTATAAACTTCGCATAAGACAAAATTGAGGTTATCAGAAAATTTCCAACAATCAAAAGTAGCAAAGAGCTGTGATGTTTTCTTTTCATGTGTAGTTACTATAGGGCTTTCATTCACATGATGACACAAACACATGTACAGTTGTCAGGGAAACTCAAAGGACTGAAATTGCCAAAGTCCCATTCGCACTTGCGTTAGGACGCAACCGATCAAGTAATGTTTAAACGTGTTAACGTTAATCGTTTGCACCAAACGACATCGCGTGATTTTCAGCCGAAAGAACTGCTGAAATAGTCCACCGATGCATCTGACTTCAGAATATTAATATCCGCAGAAAATAAATATTCGATAATAAAAAGAGAGCTCTTATCCCATAAAAGTCCCGCCTCCACTGTGAATAATATCTAGTGAGTCATCTCTAAGATGCGCTAATCAAAAATGTGTTGCTAATGAAGGCTATATAGGATGGTTTTTAAAATTATCCGCAAAAAATAATTCGCCAGATGATCCGCCTCAGTGAGTTTACTTTTAACAACATTCATGTAAAAGGAAAATAGAAAGTGGTGGATGAGTATTTACCTCGTATTGAAATAAATTTATTATTCAGAAAAAGCAAGTCACACAGAGAATTCGCGTCACGGTGACAAATGTAACTAGACCGATTTACCATATTCAAGTTATGCGATTCGGAGGTCATATATATATATATATATATATATATATATATATATATATATATATATATATAGCGACGATGGTATTCATCAAATACCGCAAACCGACAGTCCAGTGCAAACCATATTTTATTGGTTAAATCTATTTATATATATATATATATATATATATATTTAACCAATAAATATAGTTTCACTAGACTGACGGGAGTTTTGATGAATACACCTTGGGATAATATGGTGGGGATAGTGCGAAAATATATTTAAAAGACCATTTCCTTTTGTCAAAGATCATACGAGATATTAGCGAATGGATTATAGTTTGTCCGTCATATCAACTCTCTGACTTATTTTATCCTACGTATTCAGATTTTGACCGTTTTACTCTGACAGATTAATTCAAACTGACATCATTGCTCTTCTTGAAGTACGTGGCTTACAATGTTTCAAGACTAAAATGTATCGGCAATCAAGATAGCTCGATGTAATATTGCTGACTAGTCAAGATGCAGTAACTATTACCTATGTGATCTTCCTACACTGGGTGGCACGATTTTGGAGTTTATATGTTGTAGTTACTGACCAAGGTGTCAATGTTACGAATTAAAAAGACTGCATCCGCAGCTGTCCAGAAAACGCCGTCGCCAGCTTAGGTTTCAAAGGCATTGGACCCATTTAATCAGGCCTGTTTGCGAATCGACGCGGTTCAGTCCAAAACAATGTTAAAGTTTACATTACCTCATTGGATAATTAAGCGAGGTCCCTATTTTTTACGATTGACTACAACGGAAGTCATTTAACAGAGCCCATTGGTCGACTGACGCCTATATTTCAGTTCGGTTTTCGTAATTCAATTGTAATAGGCAGTGATAACGATCAAGAATATTTTTCATCATCTTTTTAACCGTCAACTATTACGCCATAGCATTAAAAGAAAGGTAGCCAAACATATTCTACTTCTGATCACACTAAAGGAGCGAGAACAATACATCGTACAAAAGATTGATTTAAACTTGACTTAGACGAAGTCAATTTTGGTGACTGGTTATGTAGCGCGGCATTCGTTAAGCATAACTTATTTAGGCCCTTCTTAGGGACTTTTTTCTACATTTATAGAACTGTCTTTTTAGTATCAAATGACAATTGGCACGCTGATTTATACCTCTTGATTACATTTCTTTAGCAGAATTTAACGTTGTTTGATGTCATTTTAAGTTGAAAAGTATTTGAAATAATGAACAAACATTTTTCTTAGGTTACGCCTTTTCATTTTGATCAAAACAAGAGCAAGGGAAGAAATGACATTTAGAATAAACTACAAAATGACTTCCAATATTTGTAGTCAGCACGGGTTAAAATACTAGGCTAAATATATATATATATATATATATATATATATATATATATTTAATGTATGAGTGTGTGTTTAGATATCCGATATGATGTGGATAAAATAGTTTCTTGACAATTAATTTATACCTTCCATCATGTGTAGAGTACGCTTTGCACTTGTAAATCAAGAAATTCAACAGGAAATTAATATAAAATGCTGGCCTCCTATTTCTGACAATCGGTGTTTTCCCCTTTACAAGAAATAATATATTCCTAATAACGTGTAAACTTAGGAATAAAATTGAATCCAATGTAATTTGACCACATTGTGATAGCTAGAAACAAATGCTTATGCTACATAGTTACCTCTACTACATATTTTAAACTTTGTACATAAGAAATAAATATTTTGTTTAGGCAACAGATACTGTGAGTTGTCATAACGCTTCAACTGACTTCCATTTCAGTGAAAAGTCCGGATTCCTAGTATTTTCCAATTAACACTTCAATTTTATCACCTGGCAAATTGATTTTTACTTTATTTTCTTCTGGTTAATCCTGATAAACAATAACTTTTTGTGTAAGCTAAATACTGCTACTAGCACTATTACCATAAAAGGAGTTTCTCGAGTCAAGTGACAGTTCTTCTATAAATTCATACTGCAAATTTTGTAGCCATAATCGTGAATAAATGCTTTGTAGAATTTTAGACAAAAAACGACGGTGACTCATAATTAAATCATATGGCATAGAATAATTCAATTTTACCTTCAGTGTAACTACATCTCACAGCAGCAATTTATGTTTTTTAATTATCTCCTACAAAGAACATCATGCAAAAGATTACAAATTCTAAGATGGAATGGCTTCCATTCGTAGTAAAATATTGTATACTGTCCTACCGACGTATTACATTTGCGTAACTATTATGCTTTTTAGTCGTCTGAAGCTCCAATGGAAAGAACTTTTGAATCGACAAGAAAAATGATCTCCAATCGATGGTTGAGAAATGATCTGCAAAGCCCAAAACTAAAGCAATGTTGTTTATGCATTTTCTAGCTAGTCAATAATAGGTTAATCCTTAAAGAACCCTTGTGATTTGCAAACCAATCACAATTTCTTATTATTGATGTATTCCTACCCAATAGTGCTGCTTGAGAACGGCTTCTATTCTAAGGTTGTCAATAATCTGATGCAAAGTTTCTGTCCTCTTTTAACAGTCAATCATTATTATTATCAGCTGCGGCGTTTTTTCAATGTCGACCAAGAGGACTAGATCTGCGTCTTATTTCGATATCAGGCAGTGCGTAAATGAACTGCTTTTTTAAGTTCCATCGCATTTCTTTTTGTCATCCTTCCTAGGACATACCGTGTTAATTATTAGCTATATAATCCGATACAAGTAGATTTATTAATAATTAATATTTTCTGGTATAAATTAAAGTTTTCATTAAGCAAAATAGATGTACAATGAGTTTTGCTAGCAAAAAGTTATGCATTTGGCTGTTCTCTTGCATGACAAAAAATTTAAGTAACCATTGTGGTATTCGCGCACATGTGGGTAGTTTAAGCTGAACGATGCATAGATTGGCAAATGAAATTATGCAAGTGGACCATTTTTGTCCTTATTTGGCGCTCATCAAATACTTGCAAGTTGCAGCGGCCAGGACACATACCACATCAGATTTTCTTTAGAAACAAACAAACCGTGCATCATAAGCAATTCTCCTATATCAACTTGTGTGTTTTGGACAGTCCTACCTTTGAGTGGAGCGTATTTGGCGTCGCTTTCTCTATGAAGCTCCAAATGGCCTTACAAAAAATTTTACGTGTCCCGACTTGAGCTCGGGAATTGTAAATCTTGGAGAGAACTTAATGAATATCCAATGAGACTGAAATCTGTCTTGTTGATGACACACATTTCTAGGATTGGACAATTTTGAATTTATACCGACAGTGCATGTATAATAAAATCCTTTAGGCTATCTTACATTTATATATATATATATATATATATATATATATATATATACTTGACATAGTGGTACTGGTTTATTACAGTTAATTACTTGATGGTTTGGGAGTGTGTATTTGTATGTGTCTGTGTGCGTGAGGGGACCATTTTTACTGTATGACAATTGGATGACTGAGATCTTGGAATTCGGGTATTGACTGACTGAGTTTGAACTATGTATTCGCTTTTTGGCTATTGCGTTTAAAAATGTGTGTTTCTCCTCGTGTGCTGTCGGCCTTGTCTCATCGCCGTTGGGTTGTTTTTTGTCTCACTGGTAACAGCTCAGGATGTGCAAATTTCAGTATTATTTGCTCATCATGTTGCGTAAATTTTGTATTCCTAATAATGATATGGCTGGCGTTTGCTTAACTGCTTTACTTCAACGTTTTGGCAGTTTTTTGTAATGGATTTGACCGCATTTTTCTGGTTCTGGACAACTGATAGCACTCGTAGGTCGGTAAAAACACGAATCCTTAACATTTCCAGGTGCACCGATTTTTTACCTTAATTGATGGATTCTCACTTGTCCCCTCATTTTTTAAGCCTTCCATCAGATGCTTGTGTGAAAATGACGTTCGGACAAGATTTTGCACTCTTTTTTCAAGTCCCATCTTCCGGGTTGACACCATACGCACAGAAAAAAAACAATTTGAGGCACATGTGATATTCCCATTCAAGACAGATCTATTTATATTTATTTTAATTCCTAAAGTATTTTTTATTGCTGTCAAATCCACAACAAGACGGATAGCACTGAGCATTATAACTCAAAATTTAAGTTTATTGTAATGTCTTTCGGTGTTGGTTCACTAAACTTGTTAGGTTTGCTAGTGTCCAACAAAATTGCTTTGATTTTTATTATTCATGGCAAACAGAGCAAAAAATCTTCTATGTGGAACTAAGGAATAAAAGTCCAGAATACATATATCTTCGATATTGTACTTTATTTCGGATCGTATTCTCCCATTAGACTGGTCAGAATTAATAACAAACATGGACGTCATTATTTAACTTTTCCTATATATATATATATATATATATATATATGTATAAATATATGTATATATTAACATATATGTATATATATATATATTTATTTATATATATATGTATATATATATATATATTCTTTTGAAATGCGAGCTTTAATAAAATTCATTGTACTCTTCCTGTGTGCAATGGTGTCGCAATGGGAAGCCCCTTATCTCCAGTGTTGGCTGAGATTTTTCTAGGGCACCTAGAAAATACATTATTAAAGAGTGACATAAGTAAATGTGCTCAATATATACGGTACGTGGATGATATATTTCTTGTACTTAAAAACAGGTCGCAATCACGAACATTGCTTCAAAGTTTCAACAAAGCACATAAGAATATCGGTTTCACGTCAGAGCACGAGAAAGATGACAGTCTGCCTTTCCTAGATGTACTATTAAAGAAAGAAACTAATGGTAAATTAAACAGAACCATAAACCAACATGGTCTGCACAGTATTTGCATTACAGCAGTTTTGTGCCATTTCAATATAAATTATCAACAGTTCGTGGTTGCTTTCAAGAATTGACAGGTTGGTTAGTCAAGATTCTAAAGAAAATGAATATAATAAAGCAATTAACGATTTAATGTCTAATGGCTATCCCAGAAAATTAATTGAATCAATTATTAAAAGGGGAGTTAACCAGAAACAGACGTATTATGGGCCAGAAAAGAAAACAGTCTACCTAAACATCCCATTTAAGGGGGATGCAGTTTCCCGAATGGCACAAAAGAAAGTTGAAGCAGCATTGACACGCCCATTTAATGCAGCCAAACTACGAGTGTTATTTAGGGTAACACACTTGCCTTTACCAGCAATCAAAGAGAAACAGCAGTTAATGTCGATATCAAATATTATTTACCAATATACATGCGCAAGTTGTCGATCAACTTACGTAGGCCGATCGACCAGACGGTTAATAACTCGAATGAGAGAACATTGCAACTTGAACGCCTGTTTTAAATCAAATGGTGAATACACGTCTGCTATTACGCAACACGTCATTGAAACAACGCACGTATGTTCTCCAGACGTAGCATTCAAAGTAATTACTAAATGCAAAAACAAAAGGGAGCTAACCATATACGAAGCCTTATGGATAAACAAATTGCAGCCGGATTTATGTAAGCAGAAGAAGCACGTACAAGCATTGAGTTTGAACTGGATGTGACGCACACAATTTGATTGGTTTCTATTTTTTCACACACTCTGTTTGTTCACATATTTCTATCTTGTTTTGCTTTCCAATTTATATATAAATATATGTTCATGAGTAGATATTTGAGAAGACCATGAGAAAGAAAATTTTCTTATATCTGATAAAATTTCTTTGTTTTTGCACACAGGAAGGGAACAATGAATATATATATATATATATATATAAATTTTTGAAAATTTGAAGTATATTTTTTACAAATAGAAGCAATTATACATTAGAATAATTTACACAAGGGAAAATTGTGGTTTAAAAATATATTTTCACATGTGAAACAAAGAAATTTATTATAACTATTAATAAATTTAAATAATAGACAAAGCTACAAGGGTTAAACTGTACAATAATATTATAGTCTTACGCAAAATAATAAATGAAAATAAATAAAAAATTGGAATCAAATAGGTGTCGATGATATTATGTTCAGGGATGAAATAAAAAGAAATATCAACTGTTATACTTTGTATTACCTACAAATCACTAGATTAGATCAGTTAAATAGATATTCAGTAAACAATCAAATAAACCTGTTTTATAAGTTGTTGTTTATATATATATATATATATATATATATATATATATATATATATATATATATATATTAGTCGGAAATATAACTGACAACTCCCATGCCAATAGAAATTTATGTCATTTATATTATATACTAATGTATTCAACCCTTTAACTGAAAATGAACATGTTACATACTTCAGCCTCTGTCGCTTAATCACAGCTTCTTCGAGTAATAATTCCAATTTTCACTACTTCTTTGAAGTCGACAATACTTCATTAAGTATTGATCTTAACGATTGCTTTTCTATGGAAATTTTAATACTTTTAATTTCAGAATTGATCATTATCGATCAGCTACGTAATCTAGAAAAAAGCTTGCGACTAATAAATATATATTGGTGTCTGCAAATAGAAATGTTGCGTAAATAGAAACGGGCAAATAAAATTGCATCATAATAACTTATTTATTTGGAACATTTAAGTCGTTAGTTATTATTCATTAAAGCAAATTTACGAATTTAAAATAAACACCCATCAAATTTCATTTAACCCGTCGCAAAATGCCGTCAGTCATATGTACTGACAGGTTTCGACCTCCTATGAACATAATCATAGCAGGTCAGCAATCTGACTAACGAGAATAAAAACGCAATGTGTAATTGGGGAAAGCCAAATTATATAAGCAAATCTCACATCTAGTAGTCTTGCATACAATTTATACATTTACACAATAATTAATTTCGCAGGAAGTGATAAAAATTATTTAAATCGAAACTGTTAGCTTGATATAAATACTAAATACACCGAATTTTAATAGTCGCACAACATAGAATAACTACCGTAGTTAAAGATTATTTTATTTTAATAATTTATAAGCAATGCAAGCGCCATAATTCCAATCGTTTTCAGAAGTTCAGTTTTAATAACAGGTAGAGGTGCGGCGTGTCTTGAATATTGAAAATGTGTGGTTTGACATTTATTATTTCAAGTTCAATGGATTAAAATTTCATTATCTTTCAAAGACAACGAAATGAAACAAGATCAAAATAATATTATGTCAAAAACTATATATTCACAATTATTATGAAAGGGGTGATATATTTTTGCATACTTCATCAATTGATATTGATTGTATAAGTTACCGACAAAATATGAATTGGAAATATGTTCTTTAAATCAAGTTTACGAGCTAGAATTAATACCAGATTGCTGCTGCATTTTTTTAACATTTCTCTCCATAATAAACGATTACAACATTATACAATATACATCTTTCAACACTTGCCTTGTGTTCTGATATAATATAACACTGAGGAGGAGTCTTGGAACAGGTAATTTTATTTATTATTGTGGGTCACGTACACTTCAAAGCAGATTATTGCTGAAGATATAGCTTTCCAACTTTCACCTTCCAAACGCCTCAAGTAAGTGTCAATTTAAGTATCATAATTCTTGATCATGAATGCCGATATTAAATTAGAAGATGTATTTCATTTAGGGCAGGACCTAATGGATTTAAATCTTATTGACACAGATAACAATGTAGGCATTTCAGACTCTACTGTGAATATTAGGAAATCTAACGAACTGGCATCTCAGAGGCTCTCTTCTGGTAATGACCAAAGGGCCTCTACAAAATTTAATTTAATTTAACCTGTCATCGAACAACATAACAAAACTACCACCAGTCGCAACGCACTGACGCGTTTCAACCTTCCTTGATCCTCATCAGAGTACGAGGGCAAACTGACTAGCAAGGATCAAACCGCATTGCATATATATATATATATATATATATATATATATATATATATGCAGGTCTCACCTCTAGTAGTCTTGGTATACATTTTATGTGACTGAAAATGTCGGCTGCATAATTTCTATGCTGTCACGAATATTGTTAAAGCCTGTAGCTTTTGCCACATATATATATATCCATATATATATATATATATATATATATATATATAGACATTAAAATTAAAATACCAATCCCATTGTATTTAACCAGTCGTCGAACTACACAACAAAACTACCGCCAGTCGCAACGCACTGACGCGTTTAGGCCTTCCATGATCATCATCAGAGTACGACGGCAAACTGACTATCGAGGATCAAACCGCATTTAATATATATGAATATATATATATATATATATATATATATATATATATATGTTCAGCTGTTGTAACTAAATTCACTGCATTGTTTTAAATATGAGAAAAAAGAACCGTAATTCACTGAATAAAATTTATAAATAAATATTATTTCAACTATTATCTAGAGCCATTATTCTTGATTTATTAATATTTTTCTCATCAAATCATAACTGTACATTTGTCGTAACCAATTCCCTCTTAGCTATGTCTGTCTTGCTATTACGCAATGTAGACTGCTTCGTTATCGTTACGACATGGGATGTGTCATCGCTTTTATTTTGAATGTGTTTGAAATTAAATAAATCAATGACACATCACGTGGTGCTACGACAAAATAAGCGTTTAAATTGCGCAAAATCAATACAGACAAAAGCTAAGATGGGATTGGTTACGAATAATGTAAAGTCATGAATGAATGAGAAAAAATTTACGAATCTAAAATAATGAATGTAAATACTGGTAAAAATAAGATTTCTTAATAAATGTTATTCCATGGACTGCGGTTCTTTTTTCTCATATATAAATATATATGGTTTACCAGACGTATTGGTTATAGATGAGGGCAGGAATTTCATGACACGCATGTTTTAAGACATTTTAGAATTCGAGGGAGTTGATGTGGGATAAACAACAGCGCTTAATCCTAAATGAAACGCGTACATCGCAAATTGAATGCCACGTTATGTGCATCTCACAAACATTCCAATTGGCTTACCGCACTTCCATTGTTTCCACTATGCATGCGAGCTCATTATTTTGTTATTATTACTGCAATTGGTGCGAAAGTTGCGTTACATCATAATTCGCAACTGCCTACATATCTCATGAGTGGCTTCGATATAAGTTATCAGTCAAAATTGGCAGCAGATACTCAGTATTTGCAGTGCTTTCTGCAAATTTTGCGTCCACAACTCACTAGAGAACATTATCCAAAGCCATTTCTGCAGATTTATGCATTTCTGAAACCAAAGTAAATCAAGCTTTACCCGATAAACAAGCGCGGTCCTATATCTCTTGTTATCCACTACAACGAAAGTCATAAACCAGTTTCCAATGAACAAGTGTAGCTTGCATTTGAGTTCCGTATTCGGAGTGCAATTTTAACAGAAATTGGTAGCGGTCAAGAACAAGTATCATAATCATGCCAAACGCCGATTAGTATGTTGGTGCAAAGAAAGCAAAGTGATATGACGGGAACTACTTTTTGGCATGCTCAAAAACAAAAACAAATCCTGTCCGTGATTTTGATTCCAATTTGATGTAAACGACTTCAATTTCAGCGACGGGTGATGAAGCATGGCACATTTTACATAGGTTCTTCTTAGGGACATTTTCATTTCCACATTTATAGACCTATATTTTAGTACCACATTACAGTTTATTCATAGTCATTTTGTTAAGTTCAGAACAAATTTTATTTTGGTTAATCAATTAGTTATTTCAGAATAGCTCACTTTTGCTTAAATTGTACACAAATTCAGTCAAGCATACTTTCTGGTTGGAACACAGTGTTGGTCCTATGCCTGATGTCAGTGTTTAGTTATGACGTTAAGCAATATCAAATACAGTCAATGTATGACTTATTATACATAGCGCTTACATGACACAATAAACTGTCTCTGGATACAATACAAAATCGTATTATGTGCCATATTTGCATTAGTTTCATCACACGATATCTCAGCATTACCTACAGTATTTAACACATCATCGACTGTCTATTACTCATAATTTGCTTTCCCATATTATACGTGCTTATATTCTGTGTCGCTATCACTGAAGTCACATTATTCATCAGTTCCATTTGGTCATTCTGGAAGCAAGCACATTTAATCATAAATGCTATGTTAACATGCTTAATGAACTTTTGTGATCCACACTTTCTGTGTTCTAATTTCCCAGGTTAATTGAGAGAACACTATAACGTGTCACTTTTAACAGACTAAAGTAACAATGGCAAGTGATCTAAAATTTAGGAAAGATTTGCTCAAATTGCAGACACCCTTCTAGCTAGAGAAGGTTTGTTAGATATATACTAGATTTAAGGCAAAACCTACGATTAAAATTAGATTTACAAAGACAAAAAAGTATTCTGGATTTCTTGTAGATGGAAGTAAAAATTATATTTCAATTTGTTTCCACAGTAGCTTATTGTGGGACAAATGATAACACTCTTAGGACGATAAAATCTTGATTACTTAACATTTTCAGGCGCACAAATTGCAGTCAAGATTATGAACCACCCGTGTCAAATACTATACGCAATTTAAGATATATATCAAGTTATGCTTCTGACAAATAAGCATTGATCTTAAAGAGAGGCTGACTTTTCTATTATGTTATACTTTTATGCTCTAGTTAAAATTAAATATATATATATATATATATGTATATATATATATATATATATATATATATATATATATATATATATATAAACATAAATGTAGCCTGCTCCTTGTCTGGTCACTATTATTTAAGATTTGTTACTTGATACTGTGACACAGTTCTGACTAGTTTTATCATTGTGTATTTTCATTTGTTGATCATTTTATAATTATCGCGAACTCAGTGCAATAGTGTTAATTTTAGAATTAGAAATTTCGTGGCAAGTCTTAAATACGCATTAGACCGAAATACGATTTTTCAAAACTCGTCTGCTTAGCTTAGCAACAAGTGCCTGATACGAACATTATATACACCTAGTGAAGGCTGACTACTACTAGATTATAATCCTTTTTTATTTTTCATTTGTATTTGTTTTGCAAATTGTCTTCATAAGAATTCTCCTTGTTCAGTTTTACATCATCATACATTGACCAGTTCACAGCAAATGGTGATCAGAAACTACTTAAATCATCTTATTATCATATACATATATATATTCTTTATAATGTCCATTCCTTTTTAATTTAACAGTATTCTTATAATTAGGAAAACACAAATAACAAAGTGGATAAAGGCCATTTATTTCGTGAATACTAATCATCTCTTATACAATCATACATATTTATACATTTTGGGTTTTCAATTGATTATGCTAGTGGTAACAAATCTGACTCGTTTTTACTGCTGTTTCTTGTTTTGGCTAGTTGGTGAGTGTGTATGCGTTTGTGTTTGTGTGTATGCGTGTTTGCATGTAAAGGTCATTCTCGCAGTATCGCAAAGTGATGCCTGAGATCTTGGTCATTACTGTTTTGATGGCTTGAGAATTAACCATTTTTGCGCATTGTTCACTGTTACATATACAAGTGCTATTTTTCCCAGTATAGTTGATCGTTTCACCTCGTTGCGCAAAGTTGTCGTTTTCACGTGGTAACAACGCCAGTGTGGATTGCAGTGTTAAACGCTCACATTGTTTGGAGACTTCTGTCATCGTATGCGCCTCTGTTATTTCCACTTCAGTTTGTTGCCAATCCGAATGTATTTTTGTTGATTCTAGTCGAGGGCCTGTTTGTTCTTGGCTGGATACTAGTAGATTGTTGTTGAATTTTGTAATTCTTGGCCAGTCGATAAGAATATCATGTTGATGAAACTTTTGAATATTAAGGTCAGGTGCTTGTTTTTTTATGTAAAGAGCTTCGTAGATAAATAATAATTTTTCTGATTTTGCTTTATGTAGAATTGTGAAATTGGTCGAATTGACAGGGTGCCCCGTTGCTAATATATGATCGGAAATAGCTGATTTTCCTGACGGTGGCAAGCCTTTGTTAATCAATTTCTGTGGCAAATGTTGCTGGATTCTGCTTATCATTTGCTTCTTCGTACGTCCGATATATGTGCTACCGCACATACATGAGAATTTGTAGACTATGAATGATTTGGAGAGAATTGGCAATTGATCTTTGGTATCCAACCTCATGATTCTCTTTCACCGGACAATAGATTCACTACAACAGTAGTGTGCCAAAATCCCACAAAAGAAACTTAGTAAACAACCTAGCAAACAGATCTGCTCTGAACACAAGATTGAGGAAGAACTGGGCTACCTCAGGAAAATTTTGCTAATGAACAACTACCCGGAGCGTTTCATTGATGTCAACATCAGACCACGGCAGATTCGTACTAGAGAGGATACTGTCAAGCAGGGTTTCCTAAATTTACCATTTAGAGGCGACGTACCAGCCTCAATAATTGCACGGCGGCTGAATAGAATAACTAAGGACAACTTTCCTAGTGTTAAAGTTAATATGACATTTAGTACACAGAGAATCATGAGGTTGGATGCCAAAGATCAATTGCCAATTCTTTCCAAATCATTCATAGTCTACAAATTCTCATGTATGTGCGGTAGCACATATATCGGACGTAAGAAGAAGCAATTGATAAGCAGAATCCAGCAACATTTGCCACAGAAATTGATTAACAAAGGTTTGCCACCGTCAGGAAAATCAGCTATTTCCGATCATATATTGGCAACGGGACACCCTGTCAATTCGAACAATTTCACAATTCTACATAAAGCAAAATCAGAAAAATTATTATTTATCTACGAAGCACTTTACATAAAACAACAAGCACCTGACCTTAATATTCAAAAGTTTCATCAACATGATATTCTTATTGACTGGCCAAGAATAACAAAATTCAACAACAATCTACTAGTATCCAGCCAAGAACAAACAGGCCCTCGACTAGAATCAACAAACATACAATCGGATTGGCAATAAACTGAAGTGGAAATAACAGAGGCGCATACGATGACAGAAGTCTCCAAACAATGTGAGTGTTTACCACTGCAATCTACACTGGCGTTGTTACCACGTGAAAACGACAACTTTGCGCAACGAGGTGAAACGATCAACTATACTGGGAAAAATAGCACTTGTATATGTAAGAGTGAACAATGCGCACAAATGGTTAATTCTGAAGCTATCAAAACAATAATGACAAGATCTCAGACATCACTTCGCAATACTGCGAGAATGACCTTTACATGCAAACACGTATACACACAAACACAAACGCATACACACTCACCAACTAGTCAAAACAAGAAACAGCAGTAAAAACGAGTCAGATTTATTACCACTAGCATAATCAAATGAAAACCCAAAATGTATAAATATGTATGATTGTATAATAGAGGATTCGTATTCACGAAATAAATGGCCTTTATCCACTTTGTTATTTGTGTTTTTCCTCCCTTGTGTCATTATCATGGACTTTGTCGCGTTTATCGTCTATTTGGTGAGATCTTCTATTTTGCAAAAATAATATATATTTTTATTATAATAATTATTATTATTATTAATATTATTGGTATTATTATTATTTTATTTTTTTATTCACCTTGGAATTATTATCTGTTCATATATTAAAGTTACACAGTATATGTTGTCGTCCATATAATTTGTTTGCATTTCTCGTGATTATCTTAAACAACGTAACGATTTTCACATTCAATAGAGAAAATGAGCAACTAACTGAAGGCCTGTTTTATGTGTCTGACAGAATGTATAAGATTTTTAGTTTTCTCCAAATTCTTTGGTTTTCAGTTATATGATGGAGGTGCCATATTTCAAATATAAGTATTAAAAAACTTACGGATGTATCGTATAATATTTACTCAGTGGTTACCGCTAGACACTTCGCATAATGCCTTGAAATTCACAAACGTTTGCACATTATATCTTTCATTTTCATTCAAATTCAATACGTTGGAAAAGGGAACGAAATTCAAGGGTAAGCGCCAGCTATTCAAAAGGAGCCATCAAATGGCAGGTAATAATAATTTTTTAAATGTTTTTGTTCTTCCCCTCCAGTCCACGAGCTTTTTTCTTTCATACCATAGAAGTACGTGCCGAATCACGTTTTCGCACATAGTTCTAGAATTGATCATGCGAAACGCAACTCCTACGCGGTAAACATTTGGCCAAATTATTGCTAAATTCAATAACTTAGTAAGGCTGGCAATTACTTAAATCAATGTTACGATCCTGATATAAAAATTGACCCATTATGTACATGCATATGTGAGCATAAACTAAGTGTTGTTTAATGTAGAAAATGCAATTCAGCCAGTAGACCCGTTTCTTCCTTAATGGGAATTAATCACGTACTTTTCCAGAATGTGCCGTGAATCTTGGCATGTTTGCCACGGAATTTGTTGCTCTAAACACTGAGCCTCCCTGCCTTGACAAAAATTGTATAAAATAATTTACTGTTTGACTGGGAATGTGTACAAATAAATTATTCACCTTATCACTTGATAATTACGTAGCTTTAATGATCACATATTATGCTTATTTTCAATTATATTAATACGCATCATATAAGTCATTAAAAAAGTCCCAATATTTTTACCAGCAGTTTAATGCGATATCGTGTTATTTTGGGCTGTTTCTGCTATCCTCGCAAACCCATGAAAAATCACAAGGCTGGCGTTTTCATAGGTAACGAGGATGATCAGGTACAGGCCAGACGTAGCTCTGGAAATGACAGTGATCCTTTTTCTTTAAGAAATTTCGTATGCGTGTATACTTATAACTGTATGACCACATTTCAACAGCCGAATGTATAAAACTAAATCATATATTACGAGCGACAATTATTACCCTGACTTAATGCACAACATTAAAGAAGTTGTGCCCGTGGCATTTCCAGTAAAGTAAAATTTAAGTGAGACTAAAATTAGTGAGAGCAACACATCCGAGTGCGTATGTCCTATTTATGTATTTGCTTTTTATTCTTCTAGGTCGGTTTTCCGTTGGTTTCTGTTAATGGCCAGGTAAAGTCGAAACGCCTCAGTATAATTTTTCTGAAGTTTTTTTTCTATGTGGCGAGACTGCTTTGAAAAAATCGGCTTTCTCTTTACCCCAAGTCCTCAAAATATATTTATATCATTTATATCATTAATTGTGCAATTAATAATGTCGTAATTTAGAAAGGAATTTAATATGATGGTATTTTATTTGTTTTATAAAAACCATTGTCGATTAGAAGCTTTAAGTCAAATATTTGTTTACCGGTTATAAGGCCCAAAATGTTATTTTTCATTTAAATTCTGAATATCGCCGTTTGGATACGTGGAGACTAATTGATACTAATAGAAGAAACATTTAATTAAAGCAGGCGTTAATCAACATTCACAGTTATTTGTTTATTGCCCTTCTTTTTTAACAGTAATTTAAAAAAATTCTATCAGCATTAGCTCATCGGATTTTTTTGCTATACAATCTATTAATTGCAATTTATAAACACGAATAAAATCCTTGTGAAATACTTTTTTAAATCTTGGAACATAACCGGAAAATTAATGTTAACTTAACGTATATTGATTGTTCGGGCTTTAATAACAATTATTTAAATCAAAGTTACAGGCGCAGTAGCCACCAATCTATTTGCCACTATATATATATATACATTTTCAGTTTAAATTGGTCTCGTGTAATTTCGAAAACGCAATGGGAAAGTCTACAAGTACTGTGCATATTTTGTCGTGATCAGAGCTCAAACCTGAGCACGTCTGCTTCTGAGTTTATGACTAACCACTAAGACACTCTGTCGCAAACTACGCACAATTTGTAGTTCTGTTATAGCCGTTCTATAATGATAGATTAGGAGTAGCTAGTTGGAATTTAAGTCTAAATAGACGTCGTTCAGGCTCATCATCATGAGTTAGTATATAACTGAAAATTCTGTTCAACCTGCGTCATGGTGACTCAGCAGTTGGAGTCACAGATTCTGAGGTAGACGTGCCTAGGTTGGAGCCCCGTCGGCGGTAAATCCTGGATGGTGCTTGAAGAGTTCTCAATATAGGCGAAACCGGTCTACTTGACGAATTGCTTTTTATACACTGTAGGAGACTTGGTCTATACTGACAATTGGAAATACGATGGGATCAGTAGTTATATCGTGCACTTAACCCAGATTTAAATAAATATTGCTATAGTTTGACTAATAAGTTAAGTACCTTAATTAGACAAATCCCTGTTGTGAGGATAATGATAATTTCGTGGCTGCATAAAAAATTCGCAGACAGCATTTCCAGTCAATTGAAACGTAAAGGCAGATGAGTCGCGTGTCTGAACTTCCTTTCGCCACATAAGCCGGACGAGTTGATCCTCGTCGAGCTTTGACGATGACCGTGGATGTTCTAAAGGTGCCAGTACCTGTGATTGACGAGAGGGTTTAGCAGTCTGTGCGATCCGCTATATAATATCGAATCAGTGTTAATATCAAGTTTTTTTATTATGGGTTAGAAGACTAAGGTGCCTGTTTCGAACTAATGCAACAGTGCAATGAAGTTCGTGCCTTTGTATTGGAGTACATCTCAGTAGGCCATTCTTTAAATTAGATGTACATTAATGGAAATTAAAGCAAATTACTTTTACGCCTCCACTCATTCGGGTGAAGAAAATAGGACTTGCTCGCCTTTACCTTAAGGTAAACGTAGAACTTTTTCTTGATTGCCTTGTATAGGCCATTGAAGACATAATGAACTCTAATTATTATTTTATTTTGTCTGTGATTTTTATATTTTATATTTGTCATTAAAATCAAAATTGCTAATTGTTCTGACAGCGCAGATTAAAAAAATGATCGATATTTTAAATCGTGTTTATGTTCAAACGATAATCGACTAATTTTATTAAACTTTTAATCCATCTGTAATTAGAAATATTAACTTGATTTTTGGAATTGTTACCACCACCCGCGCAAACAATTATTGTTAAATTTTACTTTATTGTTTCGCCAAATAATTTAATCAGAAATCGATTTTGCAAGTTGTTATCAGTTTGGAAGAAATTTTGACAGGATATTTGGGCAACATCAAATGACCATAAGTAAGCGAGGGAAAACTGTCGTTAACATAGCATTTACCTATCACACTAATTCATATTTTTCACTAATAGCTCCAGCAGATTTGTAGACTACACCCACACACGAACACGCATATATATATATATATATATATATATATATATATATATATATATATATTTGATATGATAAACATTTGTATAAAATGCATGTCATTGTGCTTTTCTTTTCAAATGATATATTTCGTAATATTTACGAGCATATATTGAAACTATTATATATATATATATATATATATATATATATATATATACATATATATGTTTGTATATATATATATATGTGTGTGTATGTGTGTGTTTGTGTGTGGAAACATTTATATGGCTCCAATTTATTTGTATAATAATCAGTTTACCAATTACTCTAAAAACTTTATGTCACAAACATCGTACCAGTCTATTCCAGCAAGCATATATAAAGAATATTGGTGGAAACTTAATCGAAATTTCTAAAGCTCAGCAACATCCTTCTTCCATGGAGTTGGATATTAACCACCTGCAATTTTTCAAATAAGTAATTGTTTCGCAGAAAATGATTGATAAACCTATTTAGCCTTTATGTGCTAACAAAACAGCGAAGGATTCAACACTAAAATCTGAACAATATGCCTGTGAGCTCTCTTTGATTACGCTTCTATCATTATTAGAAAACCAGTGTCCAAAAGAGCCAAGGTGCCATTTACTTTAGTTATATAGTCACACCTTCAAGCGCTATGCAGCATGTAAGCTTTTCCATGCATTTCTCATAATAACTTTGCTCACTTTACAGTCGGTATCGAGTTATTAGTGTTACACGAATAAAGACTTTGCAAGTAAACTTTGCAAGGCTTCAATTATTTTTCTATCGCGGCCATTTCTTGCACAGGATTTAGGATGTATGGAATTGTGAATGCTCACGATTCCTTGCTCAGTATCGTTGCTGAAGCTTAATTTGCATGAGTGGCAAACGTAACCTTTGCATAAGTTTGAAAAATTGAGATTCCACGGCTGTAGCAGATAGCAAAATTACTGTTAGTCACACGTAATGACCTACTTCGCCTTTCTAAAGTCATCCTCAAAACACTACGATAAACTGGCTATCGTGTATCACTTCTCAATTTCTGTATAAAGAAAGGCAAGTTAAATATATATAATATCGGCAAAAAAACGTCTATAATGTTACGAACAAAATATTTTTGCATCATTCTCCAAGTGTATATTAATTCTACAACTATGATATCATTTATTTTGCGGTTTTTGATAACAACTCTTTGAATCAAGTTTGCCAGCTTGAAATAAACATTAATCCTATTTTATCTAATAATACACACCGCATTAATTCTGGACAGTACGTGATGAATTCCCAATAAGGATGAAACTGGTTTACTGGAAAAATTGCATTGTGTGCGGCAGGGTGGCTCAGTGTTGGAAGCATCGGATATCGAAGTAGCCGTGCCCATGTTCGAGCCTTGTATGCGGTAAATTCTGGAAAATACGTGATGAATTCCCAATAGGAAGGAAACCGGTCTACTGGATGAACTGCCTCTTCCACACTATAAAATACTTAGTTTTTACTGGCAAATGTATGTACATATTGAAGCAGGTATTTATATGAAGATCGCAACCTTATAGTAAAATATATATAAGATATTTGAAGTAAATCTGAAACAAACTTAACTCGTAAAAACCTCGTTTCTGATTAATGTAGACGCCGTAGTAAAGAGTGGGAAAACTTAACATATAGATCACTAAGTCAGGTTTGAAAGGAATCGAATAAGCTTAAAAACCATATACAATTTATCAGCGATATTGATTTTATTTACGAACTGAAATTCAATATCTATCAATATAATGGTTTTGCGTTATCTATAAAACATTTTGGACTAAGAACCGTTAGCTATTCTGAATAGATTTGTCGGTCAGTTCCAAAAAATTAGTGGAAACAATTAAATTGGATGTATACTCATAGTTGATTCCGAATATTGCTTTAATCAGTATCTTGTTTACTCGCCTAATTAAAATTATAAGCATATAGGCATTGCCAATGCCAATTAAATTTTAAATTGGCGCTGTGAAACGTCTGCGTTTTTGAGAAAACGACATCAGCTCTGCGCCTTCATCACTGTGTAATAGAATAGTCTTGTCAAACGTTCCTTGCAAAATCTGAGCCTTATATGGTTTCATTCGGTGCATTATTGGAATTCACTTGGTTCAGTGTTTCTGTTCAAAATTTTATTTATGCCAGAAGGGATAACGATTAAGAAATCGGCTCATTCAGTTGATTGAAAGGTTACTTCGTGCTACACACTATCGCCAATATAAGGGGATGTAATGTTATACAAATAGCAAAACCCACCGGCATTATATGTCTTATTCATTTTGTCCCGAAAAGGTAATGTAAAACAGACCGACTAATTATCTCATTTAACCAATCAGAGATTTCTGGCTAAAATACGTACCTAGGGGCATTGGTCAGACGGTTTGGAGTGCACACACCACCTTATCTGCTCAAAGCATGTGATCTACATTCCTTAATTTCATCAATTTGAGTGTCAGTTGGTGAGGATTGATTTGTATTATCAAGTGATATCGGTTTCATAATTTCAAAGACCCAATTAGCTGATCCATTTGTAATATCTTTATGAAACTGGTTTTTTTTGGCTGCCGTGATGTATTAGCTTTTATTTTAAAATCCTAGATTCGTTTGCCAAAAGGCAATATTAAATGATCAAGAAATCTTTGCTGATGATAAAACCTATGTACTATGCTTTTATCCAAAACAAATTGAGCTTGCATTCTTATCAGTAAAAATATTTATTTTTTCAAAATAATTATTTCTTTTTGTTAAGGGAAACGCTGGTATTGCAATCGTGTGTAACACATCTAAAATTTGGTCCATGTTTCCAAATATTATAGTTGTTCGTTTATCTTACTTGTTAAAGGCATTTGTAGCTATTTATTTGCTAACAGCAAACATGTAATTATTGTTCGCAAATTTGTCTTTATTTGATTATAAAAACCAACGTGATTAATTTACTGAATTTTAATTATAGTAAGCATATCTGTTTTCAAAAAAAATTATTATGGTCATAAATATAGATAACGAATAGCAGTTACAATCCACAGTAATTATGCATGGCATACGTTTTAATGAATTACATAGATATACTATGACTATGCTTTATTGTTTGGAATTTTAGGTTGAACGAGATACTACACAAGCTCCATCTGAACGAAAGGCTAACCAAAAAATCAAAAGTTAGGGTATAGTTGCAAAAAATTTGTGTGGAGTCTGCGGCAGTTTGGCACTGTGGACACATTCCGAGACTACAAAGAAAATTTGCCCCAGTTCGAGCCTCGTCCGCGCCAAATTTCTGGGAACAACTTGACGAATTCTTAATCAGAACGAAAACGGTCTACTGGATGTATTGTCTTTGCTACCTTTGGCATATCTTATTTTATACTGAAGAAATAGACGCACATAACTACAAACCAAATTCAATATTAAAGGTGGCATCGCGTCTCTCCGATAATGATAAATTTGGGGTAGCTAGTTAAAAATTTAGACAGAAAGAAATGCCAAATACGCTCCAGATGTGGGTAGGGCTAAACAAAAATAATAAGATGATATGTAATTAAAAATTGCGTGACAGGTTACGCAGTAGATTTGCAGACTCGGAAGTAAATGTGCTTTTTTTACGCGTCCCTTCTGCAGCAAATTCTAAACAGCACTTGTTGAGTTCTCAATAAGGACAAAACTGATATACCGTATCAATTGTTTTTGCCACCATCAGCTGTGCTTAGTCTATATCGAAGAACATGTATCTGTGTAGAAACTAATCCACCAGTAATAGCTGATTTCTGCATAACCGCCAGAGTTTTTAAGGTTTTTCTCCCATAATGACAGATCGGAGATAGCTAATTGTTAATTGCCTTGGATGCTATGCCACCGGCTGTGGACATGAAAGAATAGTTAATTAAACAATCATTGATTGCGCAGGAGTGAGCCACAGTTCAGTTATTCAAGTGTGCGAGCTTTAAGTAAACACCAATCCCATTGTATATAACCAGCCGTTGAACAACATAATAAAACTACTGCCAGCCGCAACGCACTGACGCGTTTCGACCTTCCATGATCATCATCAGGTTACGACGGTAAACTGTTTAGCAAGGATGAAACCGCATTGAATATATATATGGAAATCAAATTTAGATATGCGGCTCTCACCTCTAGCAGCCTCGCATACATTGAACTTGACAGGAAATGTCGGCTGCACAATTTCTGTGCAGTCACGAACATTAACTGTTTGCTGCTTTCGACACATATACATATAAAGGTAATAAAATTTAACAATAATTGATTGCGCGGGTGATGGTAACAGTTCTTTAAATCTAGTCTGCGAGCTTGAAGTAAGTACCAATCCCATAAATACAATGGGATTGTTGTTTAGTTCAAGCTCGCAAACTTAATTTTAAAAATTGTTACAACCACCCGAGCAATCAATTATAGTTATATTGTATAGTGTAAAAAAAGGCAATTAATCCAGTAGACCGGTCTTGTCCTTATTGGGAACTCATTTCGTAATTTCCAGAATTTGCCGCGGTCAGGGCTCTAACCAGGGCAGCTATATACCCACTAAATTTTCTTGGTTTAGCTTTTCCTTTGTGAAGAGCCTATATAGCATCCATTTCGCTATAAAGTTCCAATTAATCATTCCCAATCTGCCAGGTAGGAAAAATATTATTCGTAGCTTCTGCCAACGGTGCACTTGTTGCGACAGTTGTAAACCACAGACAAAAGAAATGGTGAAGCAAAATGCTTTAAATGCCACTAGGGAATATAATTTTGAATATCGAATAGGTGTGTCAGCTGCTTGTAGCGTGTGGTTGGACACCCTATGTGTTCTTCCCGGTCGTAAATTTACCCTACGGTTCCAGTTTACCCCGTTGGTGAAAATCAAAACATATCAAACAATAAAGTGCTATCAAAGACGCTGGAGTGGTTGATTATTTACACTCCAATTAATCGTTGAGGGCCACGCCGCACAAGAAATTTGTTATGAACCATTTCTAAGATGCTCCTAATATCCCTCAGACTAATATTAATGCCGAATCAGCGCGAAAGACGATTTTTGTACCACGAGGCTTCTGGCAGCTTGCGGGAAAAATTGCATGAAGTCTAGTGGACCACGTGATTTACAACGCTAACAGTTACGGACACTTATAAGGCAACAATGGTCAATGAAATGCAAAAACGTTTGTCAAGCACACCTGTAACCCAATGGCCCACAATGTACTGTACGATATTGCGTATTTAGGAGAGCCCACAAAAGCTTGCTCTGGCCATATGCGCCAACCAGCAACACGCTTTTGCCCAACG